>MDKH01023549.1:0-22928 GCA_005239495.1 Nicotiana undulata
CATCTAATTTGGACTGTGTTCCGAGGCCTGAAAGCCTCCATTAATCTCACCTTGATGTGCGTGTGCAGCCCGGGCGCGTAGCCAGGAAGACTTTGTGTAAAAAACTTGATTAAGAGTTAAATTTGTGATAATTAATTGAATAAAGTTAACTTTGGTCAACATTTTTGGTAAATGGACCCGAATCCGTGATCCGACGGTTCCGGAAGGTCCGTAGGAAAATATGAGACTTGGGCGTATGCCCGGAATCGAATTCTGAGGACCCAAGTCCGAGAAATGAACTTTTAAAGAAAATTGTTTTATGAAAATATTAAAGGCTTATAAAAAATGAACCTTGATGTGAAACCTGTGCTGCCGGGCCCGTATTATGATTTCGGAGCCCGGAACAGGTTCAACATGTGTTATATAAGTTATCTGTGAAATTTGGTGTAAAGCGGACTTGATTTGATTGGTTTCAGATAAAATGAGGAAAATTGGAGTTAATGAAGTTTTGAGAAATCTCATAGAATTTGAAATTTGATTTGGAATGTGATTTTATGTTCCCAAGGTCCGATTGAAATTCCGAGACCGGAAATAGTTCTGTTGTGTCATTTATAACTTGTCTGCAAATTTTGAAGTCATTCCGAGTAGTTTAGGCCGGTTCGGCGCGTTGAAGTGAATTCTAGAATTTCAAAGTTCCGTTGTTGTTTTTCATGTTCCGAGAGTTCGAACGAGTCCGTATCACGAATACAGACTTGCCGGTGCTTTTGGACGGGGTCCCGAGGGGCTCGGGTGTGTTTTGGACCCCCGGGAGCTAAGTTGGAAAACCAGAAAATCTGCTGTCTGGTTTCCTTCTCTTCGATCGCAGAAGGTGGGTTGCGATCGCGGAGAAGGATTTTGCTGGGTTGTCGATCGCTGTATGCGATCGCAGCTTCCCTTTGCGATCGTAGTGGTCTGGGTTCCACACCTTCGTGATCGCATTGAGTTGCATCTGGGCCGGGTGAGTTTGTTCTACGCGATCGCAGGACCACTGACGCGATCGCAGAGGTCTTGCCAATAGTTCTTCGCGATCGCAGGACCTCTGCTGCGATCGTAGAGGTCCGGCCAGTCGGCCTTCGCGATCGCAGGCCCGGTGTCGCGATCGCAGTGAAGGATTTCCTGGGCAGTACTTAAATGTCCAATTACGGGATTCTTCTTCATTATTCAATACCCAACCTCCATTAGAGCTCCTCCAAGCTAGGGAAAGGACTGCCCAAGTTCAAACTCATCAAGGTAAGTGATTCCTAGTCCGTTTTTCATGACTTTTAACATCAAATTCAAATAAAATCCTCTTCCAATTATCTTAAAATTCATAGGAATTGATAGAAAAATGTGGGGTTTTGGGAAAATAGTGAAACTTCATTTTTAGCCAAAAATTCCTAAATAAATTATGTAATTACGATCCTTAGGCTTCGGGTAGTTCATTCCTTCGAAAATTTCCGGAATTTGGCCATGAGAAGTCGGGGTTGGAAATTGGGAATTCTTCAAGAATGGCGATTTTATTGAATAACTAAGATGGGTTATCACATTGTACATGCATTGATGTTATTATATATCTTTTGACTAGTTGTGAGTCCTCGGGTATAGAATTCGGAGTTTCGAGCGCAATTGTGGTCCGAGGGGTAGATTCGACACGAGGTGAGTCTCCTTTCTAACCTTGTAAGAGGGAATTGTCCCCATAGGTGATATATATATTCCATGTGTAACTTGTTTGGGGGCTACGTATGCACCAAGTGACGAGAGTCCGTACGTAGCGGCTAATATTGTTATGTCTGAGTAGTTAGGCCAACATCATGCCTTGTATGTTTCCATGCAATGCCTTAAATATGTTTCTTTCTTTTCGTTGAAATGCTCTTATGAATTATTGTAATGCTATGTTTCCTACGAAATTATGTTTTTGCATTATGTTGTTCTTCTGAGGTCCATTTTAAATGAAATTGTGAAATATAAGGGAGCGGGTCGTACGCCACGGCGGATTTGAAATGAAATTGTGAAATATAAGGGAGCAGGCCGTACGCCACGGCGGATTTGAAATAAAATTCTGAAATATAAGGGAGCGGGCCATACGCCACGAAGGATTTGAAATGAAATTGTGAAATATAAGGGAGCGAGTCGTATGCCACGGCGGATTTGAAATGAAATTGTGAAATATAAGGGAGCGGGCCATACGCCACGGCGGATTTGAAATGAAATTGTGAAATATAAGGGAGCGGGCCGTACGCCACGGCGGATTCAAAATGTAATTGTGAAATATAAGAGAGCGGGCCGTACGCCACGACGGATTCAAAGAATTTGTGATTTTGTTTCATTCGGTGGTCTTACTCTTGAAAGTTCTTTATCGTTAAGTTCAGTAGCTGTTTGGATTTTCTCTGTTTTTAGTATATGTACTTGTTGCTTATTTACCTACCTACTGTATTTCATCATATTTTATTACATGTTACTACTGCTGGACCCTAGTGAGTATCGAGTCGACCTCTCATCACTATTTCTTTGAGTTTAGGCGGGATACTCACTGGGTACATATTTATTTAATATGTACTCATGCTGCACTTTCTTTTCTTTTTTGTACTTGACTGTAAAGGTCCAGAGGCTGGCACGTCTGACTATCAGGCCGGCGCTAGATATTGATAGCGTGGTCATACTTCTTGGTGAGCTGCTTTCTCGGCGACTTCCTAGCAGCACCCTGGAGCTATTTTGTTACATTTCTCCGTTCATTTCATTCAGACGAAAACTCTGTATATATTGTAGCCATTGTATATTCAGTAGTTGCCCATGACACTCGTGACACTAGTTCCTGGCACACACGCGTAGTGTATATTTATATTTTGGGGTTTTGGGATGTATATCTATGTATGCATTTTATTTCAGCTTGTATCTACTAGGATTTCACTTCCGCTCAAGGCTAGTATCATGTTTGTCGTTATAAATTGGGAATCTTTGACTGTTTAACTAGATGGGAAAGGTATCACTTGGTGTAATTATTGTTGGCTTGCCTAACCCCGTCGTTGGGCGCCATCACGACTCGGATTGGGATTCTGGGTCGTGATAGTTCTACTTCCAAAACCTTCATGCAAGAAGTTAAGAGTTCAAAAATTTTGTGAGGGTTCAAAATAGGCCATGCATGTGGGATTAAGTTGTAGTATGTGTTATTAAAGAACTAATTTGGGTAGTTCATGTTAAAGTTTGGGTGAAGGAAGAAGAGATTTCCATTTCTAAACCTTGTAGTCTACTTCACATGTTAGGTGTTTGATGAAATCCCTAAGAGAGTTATACCATGGAGAATCTTCCTAATTATTAATCGATTTTTGATTTCTCCTTATAGATTGATATTGCTATAGGTGTTGGTGTATTGTATAAACTTAAGGAAAGGCTCTTTGAGCTATGTATGGCTAACTCTAATCCTCTTTGGATAAACCCGTTGTGTGCATTTTCCGGGTATGACTCTCTTGTTGCTTCTATGAAATTTTTGTGTTATATGTGCTTAAGAATATAAATCCTTTCTTCTACGTTGATACATGCTACCACCATTATGTTTTATTAATGAAATGTGTAATTGTTGATCATCATGTTTTTTTGTTTTTATGTGTGTGATCTTGTTAAATGATGGATGTGTAAGAATGTGAAAAGAATTGTTTGATAACAGAATATGAGTAAAGTTGTGGTAATGTTCTGGAATACGAAACAACAGGTTGGATTGTTATGAAATATGAAATAAGGTATTGAGAAATTGTGGAATATGGTTAAAGGATGTATTGTTGTGAGATATGAATCAATGGATTCTAATGATATGAAATATGAATCAAAGAATGATATGTGTTGGGGATCAAAAAGGTTAAAAATGATATTAGTTATCTAAAGAACCCATAAATTGTACTCGGAGAATGTCTTAGGGGTGAGAAGGCCTATCCGGCTTGGCTGGGATCGGGCTCCATACTGTACACATGGATGACATGATGTGATATTGATATTGTGATATGATGATAATGATTATTGACCTCACTGCTTTCAGTTGAGATTGCCTAGACGATTCGGGCAGAGATTGGACTCCGTATGAACAAGCCACGGTGGTTATGTGTGTTGTGATGATAATCGGACCTCACCTAGGATGGCCTAGCTGATCGGGAACGAGATCGGATTCTGTGTGAAAACGACACGGTGGATAAGTAATAATAATAACAAGAGAAAACTTAAAAGAAAATAACCAAAAACGGGATGAGGGATGTGGTAATTCTTGTTGTGTTTTCCATGCTTCGGTGTATTGTTGTATAATGTCTCTATGTGTATTTCATTGTTGATGTTTATCCTATCTGGAGTAGGTTTATTCATACATACTAGTACTATTCCACAGTACTAACGTCCCTTTTGCCGGGGGTGCTACATATTTTATGGATGTAGGTGGTTCCATAGCAGGTAGTTCTGATCGCCGATAGTAGCGCCTTCCTTCCATCTCTTAAGCAGCACTGGTGAGCCCCACTTCCTCCTGGGGCCGTATGTAGTTTATGATTATCTCCTTTTTGTATATGTAGTTTCCTTCAAGGTATAGCCGAGGCTTTGTTGCCGGCGAAGTTTACGTATACTCTTTGTACTCTTAGAGACTCCGTAGACACACTGTGAGTTGTAAATATGTTGTTGGGTAGTTGTGGCACTTATTCGAAATCGTGGTCCTCTATCGGGAATGTCACATTTAGTTTATCTGTTTGGTATATCGACTGTTAAAAGTATTAAAAGAGGAAAAATGGACTTTATGTTATGATTTCACACCTTGTTTCTATTTTTGCCATTTCATTATGGAAAATGAATGTTATAAACACGGGGTAACGCGTTGGGTAGGAAAGGCAAACCAGGTCCGCTTGACCGGGATTATCCGGTTAGGCGCCTCGTTCCTCGGCTTTGGGGCGTGAAATAAAAATTTCCACCGCGGTACTCAGCCCGGTCTAAACATATCGAATCACAAATATCACGAGGACCTCACCCTCAACTCTGAATCACACACCGAAAATATACCATACCAATAGAAATTTCTCCCTTAACTCATCTCAGCTGATAGGAGCCATAATACTAACTGAGCTCACATCTCAATGGTGTATCGAATCACAACCAGTAAACAAAGTACTCAGGAAAAATCATATAAAGCTAACCATAATGAATAATACGGACTCACCTCTGGTTTCATCATTAGCAAAGATGAATAAAACGATAGTAGACACAGCTACTACTCATAGAATTTCCCAACAGGAGTAACACAAAATGGAGTGCAAAACATGAAACTCACTCATAAAAGAAACAACGAATAAGGGAACTCGTCCCGACCAGCGGAGCTATAATGCAATGCGATTAGTGCCCCTCTGTAGCACATTAAAACAAACCTAAGTGATGATACCTAGCACAACGGTCTATATCCTGCTATATGAAACACATCGACAGGTCGGGCCTCCCCCTCTTGGGCGCCCTCTACACACCTGAATGCCCTGCCATAACACACTTACCTGAATCCTGGAGAAATATCTCGCCCTGAGTTTATCATCTCCCCACTGAAACAATCTCTCTGCCGACATGGCTGTGGGAACCATACAATACGAATACTTTGAAACCCATGAGTACCTGAAAACTCTCATGCGAAGCTGATAATGCAAACTGAACTAGTTTATCCACAAAACCTATACCGTATCGTACTCTGCCTCCAATAAGGACCAGTAGATCTCTCCGGCCTATGTGCCTTCCAACTAAAGCAACCACGCGAGGTATATACCTTGCCAACTCACTGAATCCGACGACGTACCCTAATACAGACATAGCGCCCTGATGCAACTGTTCAAACTCCGTGCGCTCTGCATCTTGGAGGAACTGGGTGCAACATCCTCAATGGCATCTCTGGGACCTGAATCCATGCTAGTGAAACTGACTTGGCTGGGCTACTCCATTCATGTGCCCACCACTACTGACAAGCCCACTACTCAGAACCTGAGACGTGACAAAAGCAATCCTTCTCATCCCTAGAATACCCTAAGTATGAAGAATATAGTGGCACTCCCCCAGAAAACCCTGGCATCATCTGTCACCAATTCACTGAAAGATAGGAGGGTGGTGTTTCATGTACCTTTAAATTCTCAAGGTGTTCTTCTTCCGATGCTGCTGCTCTAACTAAGGGCTGAACGGAAACCACATGTTGTGCTGCCATGACAACTGGAACCTGACCCACATGGCCTTGCTGTTCTGGAGTGTAGACGGTGGGAGTCCAAACTCCTCTCAGATCTGTAAAGTAGCTGGTGCACCTGGGATCAATCCTGCCTGAATCACTGTACTAATCATACTCAAACTGCACCCAGGTTTTCCTGAAGTCCGGGGTAGCAACAAACACCCTTAGTACCTGTCCCCCACTAGAACTACTGTGGCTTCTCAACGGCTGCTCTGCTAGGCATCTTAACTGCGGCACGTGCTCTTCGTCGGCCTCGGTCTCTGACCCTTGTGACCTTTAGTCCGGGGTAATCATCAGGAACCGCAGTTCATGTCCTCACCATCGGTGAGAGAATGGATCGAAAATTTCAAATTTCAGGGTCAATGAACTCGCACGATAGGAATGAAGGAAGTGAAATCTTCCTAATAGTTTCGTAGCCTCTCGAAGATAAGTACAGACGTCTCTGTACCGATCCGCAAGACTCTACTGAACCCGCTTATGACTTGTAGCATCTATGAACCTAGAGCTCTGATACCAACTTGTCACGACCCAAATTTTCCTCCGTTGGGTAGCGTGATGGCACCTAGTCTTAGGGACTAGGTAAGCCTAATATTTCACTGAGCAACAACAATAATACAGAAAATGTAACAGTCTCGATACAGAATCTTGACAAAATTTAAAATTTTCCAAAACCCGGTAAATACAAGTCATAAGCTCTATGAATTCTTTCTACCAATCTAAATATAACTGTCTAAAAATGAATAAGTACAGTCGAAATAAGTAGGAAGGTGACTCTGAAGCCCGCGAACGCAACAACAGGTTTACCTTGAGTCTCCTCAGCAAAGATCCACACAGCTAGCAACGCTAAATACCTGGATCCGTGCAAAACAAAAATGCACAGAAGAGTAGTATGAGCACACCACAGCGGTGCCCAATAAGTATCAAGACTAACCTCGGTGAAGTAGTGACGAGGACTAGTCAAGGCTCCACTGGTCTAATAAGAAAAAGGCATAAGTATGAAGATAATGACCAAAACGTAATGTCTATCTAAAGATTTTCGCTGAAATAAACAGTAAGATAGAATAATACAGAAGAAAATTCAGCAAATACGATCTATGGCAACAAAATAGAAAGACACAAAGAGAACATAAGAAATGTCAAGCCAAAGTCGAAGTCACAACCCAATAAGCATTAACAACCCATCACTATATCAATTTCTTCATATCGGGCTTAAACCAATAAACTCAATAGAGCTGGTAAAAACATCGAGTGAAAACATTTAAATAGTGAGTTTAGATTTGAAGGTTTTGAAACTATAATCATTTCGGAAATAAGGAAAACTTCTTTGAAACATAATTTCCCTGAATGCATATTTATATCTTTTTAAAGAGGAATCTTTAAAGCATAGTTCCTTCAAAATACGTGGTGTTCATAAATATACTTTCCCAAATACTGCTTTTCAAAATATCATTTGTCAAAATATACTTCCCCAAATA
Organism: Nicotiana undulata; assembly: GCA_005239495.1. Taxonomy (NCBI): domain Eukaryota; kingdom Viridiplantae; phylum Streptophyta; class Magnoliopsida; order Solanales; family Solanaceae; genus Nicotiana; species Nicotiana undulata. Next base: position 7,687 of record MDKH01023549.1, read on the forward strand.
CTGCCCTTTCAAATATCATTTGTTCAAATATACTTTCCCAAATACTGCTTTTTCAAATATCACTTTTCTGCAAGACAAATACTTTTCAAAATACATATACATACATACATATATATATATATATATATATTTCAATCCAATCTCATCAATGATAACATCACCGGAACTCGGTCCGTAACTCGGAATTTGTCATGCAATGCAGTATAGGGGGAAAGCTCTCGGATCTCAGTCCGTAGTCCCAATTTAAATATGCGATGCAGTACAAGGGGAAAGCTCCCGGATCTCAATCCATAGTCCCAATTTAAATATGCGATGCAGTACAGGGGGGAAGCTCCCGGATCTTAGTCCGTAGTCCCAATTTAAATATGCAATGCAGCCATTGAGAAAAACAACCAGAATGCGACAGAACAGCATACAGTGCCACAACAGGCATAAAAACAACAAACAAAATGCATGGTGCGATGAGCAATCAAATACAAGTAATTAAATCACAAGAATGATAAAACTCACTCATAAGAAATAGCAACTGAAAGGAATACCAAGCACAAGGAAAGTAGCATAACGAGGAGAATGAAAGGCAAATATGACAACGATTCCATGCATCCAAATTCACAACCAAAGAAAACCAAATCATCCCGGCAAGGAATCAACTATAACCAATCTCACTTAGGCAATTAACTTTATCGAATAAACTCAACTCGAACGAGTATTCAATAGGTAGGCAACCCCTAAGTAATATCACCAACATAGAAAATTACCCAATTAACCCTAAGTAGCACTTAAGGGAGGGGGATCACGTAATCACGATATACGACTCACGGGCATGCTTGACACAAAGGTATAGATATTCCAATTACTGCTAAACAATTATGGGGAGAGATCATACTAATCTTAATCAAATAAGCAGAGTATGAAGAAAAACTATAGCGCAACGGTAAGAAAAGCAAGGTCTGCAAATAAGAAGCAAGGAAACACCAAGAAATCAACTTATAATTTAACAAGGAGAGACGAAGCTAGAAATCAAGGATCGAGATATAACAATTTGTAGTTCATACGCGGGGAATATAAGGACCTAAAATCCTAGAAGGGCAATCTAATTGCACATAATTCCGGGTTTGCACTCGTCACCTCGCATACAAGGACTGCAATAAACAAATAAGACTCAATCCTAGGGGGTAGTTCCCCCACATAAGGTTAGGCAAGATACTTACCTCAAAGACGACCACCGGAATACTCAAAAGTAGACTTCTCGGGTGGAAAGACCTCGGGACGGCTCAAAACCCACTAGAACAACTCCAAAATGCACATAACATGTATAAGGAATGGTTACGAATAATAAAGTTTCAATCTTTACTAATTTATAAAAATCGACCCAAAAGTTTACCCCCGGGACCGCACCTCGGAACCCGACAAATATCACAAATATCGTTTACCCATTCCGATACGAGTTCAATCATACCAAATTTATCCAAATCCGATGTCATTTGGTTATTCAAATCATGAATTTTCAATTTAGAAATTTTCTTTCAAAAACCCAAGTTTCTTCAACCCAAAACACGAATTAAATGATAAAAATAAGAACTAATTCGTGAAATATGAATAATTATAGTGGAAGGACACTTACCAATTTGATTTTTGTTAAAAACCCTCAAGGAATCGCCCAAAACCGAGTTCTAGGAAACAAAATATGTTAAAAATGATGAAACCCCGATTTTTGAAGGTTTATAATCTGCCCAGGCATTTAATGAATCGCGAACGCGGAGGAAGGACATCGTTCGCGAAGAAGAGAATGAAGCTGCTCAATTTGTACTTCGTCAACGCGGAAGAGAAAAAGTGGAGCCTACGCGAACGCGTAGGTGATACAGCGAACGTGTAGAGGAAAAGTTGGACTGCCCGGAAAGACCCTTCGCGAACGCGTGGAGTAGTACGCGAACGCGGAAGGTGAGATGGCAAGGATACGCGAACGCGTAGGGTGGACGTGAATGCAGAGAACAAACATCCCATCCTCCAAGATTACTCTTCGCGAACGCGGAGGATGGGACGCGAACGCGAAGGAGAAAACCAGATAGCAGGCATCAGCAATCAAAAAATGGAAGAAAATGGCCCGTAGCCCATCCGAAACACACACGAGGCCTCCGGGACCCCGTCCAACCACACACATAAGTCATAACCTAACACGGACTCGCTCGAGGTTTCAAAACACATAAAATAACACTAAAACAACGAATCAAACCAAAAATCAAACTTATGAAGTTTCAAAATTTCAAATATCAACACTCGCGTCGAAACCTATCAAATCAACCTGGAATGAAGTGAAATTTTGCATACAAGTCCTAAATGACACAACGGACCTACATCCACTCTCGGAATCCCATTTCGAGACCGATATCAAAATTTCACCTCTCGACCGAAATCGCCAAAATTCTAACTTTTGCCAAATTACCTCAAATCACTCTACGGACCTCCAAATCCAATTCCGGATGCACGCCTAAGTCTAGAATCATCATACGGAGTTGTTGGCATTAAAAAAAAGTCACACCTTTGGTCAACTCTCATCACTTAAGCTTCTAAAACTGAAATATTTCTCCCAATTCGACTCCGGATTATCCGGTGACTGAATCTAACCACGCACACAGTCGATATATACAAGGTGAAGCTGTTTATGACTTTACACCACCGAACAGAGCTTAAATCCCCGAAACGACTGGTCGAGTCGTCACAGTAGGGCACAATTTTGTAAGAGTGATTCAAAACCTCCCTAAGCACTACAATTTTTCAACACTCAAAGTCCACTTCCTTCAAGAACTTTTCCACCCTTCCTTCTTCTTTTTTTTAATCACCTAGTCTTCCATTTATTCACAATTCCTTATTTTTTTCATTTTTTTTCTATCATTTTTTTTATAACACTTTTCACCTTTTAAGAAACTTCCACATCACAACTTTTCTAACCTCCACCCTCAAACTTAGGCTTTTAGCCTATATTCATACTTCAAAATACTTAGGGAGGTATGGTGACACAAGAAAATCAATAAGATGATAACTTGTAACATGGTTGCCAAAGAAAAGGTTAAAAGGCACAAAAGGGTTGACTAGGGAAAATATGCACGGGTAGGAAATTTAGGCACAATAATGGTCCAATGAAGGCCTAATATCATTTCTCAAACCAAGCTAGTCTAGGATTTTGCCTTGAATCACATTCCGAGTAAGTTCTAGACTACAAATGATGCAAAAGAACTTCACAATTAAATCTCACCACACATGGCACATTAAAACTCAAGTCGAATATAAATCCAAAATCCAATTGAAACCAATGAATCTCAAGGAAGTCACATGTAGCCTAAGAAGTTATTTAGTGAATCAAAGAGCCAAAAATAGAATCTAAAAGTCACAACAAGGAGCATTACTTTAATCATTTTTTTATATTTTAAAGATCAATAACTTCATATGCCAAAGTTTAAATAATATTGGTACCAAACAAGTCACACGTTGGTTGATGGACACAAGATCACAGCCCAAAAACCAGTTTATTCACAACTAACTACTAAACTAACTAAAAAAAATATTTACTTTCTAAAAAAAACTAAACAAGACTAATCCCTTAAGAAAGTTGTCACGCCATCCATCATAGCGAAAAGTCAACTGGTTCAACACAAATAAATTTCTTGGAAAATAACCGTGGTAGAAAGAAAAACCAAAGAGTTTCATTAATACTACTATATAACAAAATGAACACAAATAACAAGAAAGATAAAATCCAACAAGAAAATACTAATTTTACAAAATATTACTAATAAACTACAAATGTCAACCAATCCATACAAGTTCACAAAAAAATATTTCATGCTCATGCTCCACATAGTGCTCCACAAACATCCATCATATATGAGCCCACCCCCAACCAAAGATGTTGCATTGTCCCCAATGCAACTAATCAAAATAAGATAAAATGAAGGAGGTGTTCCCTGAAACTGTATCACCCGGAGCTGGAGGTGGTGGGAAACGTGAGCTCCTCATCATCATCACCATCATCCGAGTCATTTGAACTGCAGAATTATCTTAGCTTGTCCATCATCTTGTTCATGAATTTGCTTTTTTTCTTCTCATGCTCTCTGAACTTTCTCTACCTCTTCTCAATCTTCCCTTACCTGCGACTCATATTCTCCAACCTAGTGTTCATGGACTCCATCTTTCCCGTTATTGCTCTTTGCTCTTTGATCACATCATCCAATGATTTTGGAGAAGTCGTGCCAGTAGATGTGCTAGTCCCAGGTGGGCCAGTAGGAAGGCCAACTACAAGCTCCTTAATACGTGTATCTACTTCATATATCTGACTGGATAGGTGACGCATAGTGTAAGGGCCTGACTGGAGTGGTCCCATAGGGTCAAATGGCCCTGGGGCAGGTACAAAGGATCCGGCAGGATCAGTGGTGGTCTCATGGAACTGCCCAAAGAAGAGGATGCAACATCAATCCTTCTCTTCTTCTGCTTGTCACTAGGTCTCCTTTTTAGCAAAGGGTGGATCATCGGCTTGCCCGGACCTTTCTTAACATCATTGGGGCGTTTTAACACCCCAGCATCATAACACAACTGAGTGATCAAGGATGGGAAGAATAGGCTCTTTGATCTCCCATGGATGGCTTCCTCAATTTCTCGAACAATGTGCTCCCCCCCACGTTCACAGGTAGCCCATCCATGATAGCAGCAATGATCAGTGCCCTTTCTGGTGTCACATCACTATCATGTGTGGAAGGTATGACTCTTGCACAGATAATGGAGAGCCATGTCTTTGCCTCATCAGTGAAGTCATGTGAATCAACTCCCTTGTGTGCTGTCAACCAATTCGGGGTCACCTCATCATGCATTTTGTCCACCAACGATTGGGTTCACCCTGCTTTTTCTCTGCTTCTGTAGACCTCATTGTCGGCATTGGGAAGTCCATAAAGGTCATTGATCACCTAAGGTATAAAATGGACCTGCACACCCCGCACAGTATTAACCAATGTTCCTTGAAAGTCGGTCCTCAAGGCGTTTGCATAAAATTCCAACACTATTGTGTGGTTGGCCTCATTTGGTTGAGCAACAAAACACATCCACCTGCTCTCTACCAACCTTAAGTTAAAGTCCGACATCTTAGCTTCAACCTTGTCCATGTTGATGCCTCTTTCCCTTCACATTTTGGAGATAGAAACCGGTCATGATCAAATGGTTCTTCTTGTTCCACTTTGGGGACATGTTCGAGCTCAATTTCATGGTGTTCTAGAATCATTTTGTGCCCAAAATACCTACATAGTCGGTCAACAATGTTAAAAGCTCATATAGACACTTAAAACAATGTATTAGGAAGTATTTAGGCCAAAGAAATGGGCGAAAAAAGTCTCAGGCAAAGCTGTGCGAAGTTACTGTTTTTCGCAAACTTTAGTACTACCAGTGATTGCTCTTCGCGCTCGCGAAAAGTAAAAAAAAATTGCCCAGATTTTTGCCTTCGAGTTCGCGGCCAAACCACTGCGTTTGCGAAAGTAAAACTGTAATTGCCCAATTTAAGGCCTTCGCGTTCGCGAGCAGACTATCGCGTTCGCGAAGGTCATCTTCACTGCCCAATTCCAACTTTTCTCTAAGGCATTTTATTAAACAGTGTATGAGCCCTTTTTTCTTCCCGGTTTTTACAACAATGGCACACCTGTTGCCCAAACTTTTACCATGATAATCACAAAAAAACACTAACCCAGCAAGCATAACAGATTTCACACTTAAGATTTAAAATTAAAACTCAAAACTTGAACCCTAGGCATAAAACAAGTTTGTTCTTCTATTGTTTTACACAAAGAGAGAGAAGGAAGAGTTGAGAGACAAGAGAGAAAATCACATACCTTGCAAATGGAGATGGAAAATTGCAATAACTTGAAGAGTATGGATGATTTGAATTTTTGGGGACTTAACGAGTGAAAATGACTGTTCTTTGAGCAAAGTGGGCAAATGCCCGTTCTAGAAATGTTTTTGTGATTTTAACTAACCTGACCTTACGCGTTTGCGAGAGCAGGGACGCGTACAATGAGTAGACCATACTAAGGGACGCGAACTCATTGTTGAACACGCGAACACGAAGGCTAAAAATATTCAAAGGTCGCGAACGTGTGAGACAGTCGCGAACGCGAAGTGCTATTTTTCTGTAATTTTCCAGCAGCTATCGCTACTGGTTTGGACATCCTGGACTATGCAACCTGCTCAAAACAACTCTAAAAATGTAAAACATGGCAGATTAGTTCAAATAATATACTAAGACATTCTAAAAAAGAAAATTTCAAAAACGATTAAAAATTTTGAAAACGATGGATTGCCTCCCACCAAGCGCCGCATTTAACGTCGTGGCACCACGCAAGTCAACATTACCACTTTTCTCGCCACTTAGACGATATGAACTGGGCACCTAGCTTGGAATCAAGCTTGTGACCACGAGCGGTGGGGGTGGTAAGTAGATGACCAAGCCAAGCATTAAATTCTTTATTTTGCACTTCTTGGCTTTCATGTGAGGAATGTCATTTTGCCTTGTTGTTCTTTCAATTTGTATAATGTATGGCCTTAGTCTTTCCTCCTCACAATCCTTCATTGACTCGTGTAGTTCAACTCCCATCCCACCATATAATTCCAATGTTGAAAGATGCGTGGAATGTGACTTCAAACCTCCAACTTGCAATTTTTCTCGTATTTTGACATCCTCTTTTTCACCCGGACTAGAGTCAAGTTCAACCAAATTTTCATTTACATCGATTAACTCTAATTCCACATTTTTCTTGGCATCAATAATACTAATGGAGTCGGTTGGCGGATGTTCAAATCTTGATCCCTCAAAGTAAAGCTCACTTTTATTCCTCGGAATTGGACTCTTCTTGGCTTCCTTCCACACTCTCAAATTGATAGGCATAATGAGCCTCTATTAATGCTTTCATTTGATCCTCCAAAGTGTGGATATGCTCATCATTTTGAGTCACACCTTCTTTTAAGTCCTCGAGTGCAATGTTGAGCTTCTCCTCATATTCAAGAATGGCCTCCAACATGAGCATCATCTTCTCATTTTGAGCACTTGAGAGTTCTTCTTGGTTTTGATCAAGTGCCAAGGAAGGATTTTCAACTTCAACCTTTGAAAAAGGTTTTTGGCTATCACTCACTTTCGAGGCTTTTTGTCACGACCCAAATCCTAACCCAGATCGCAATGGCGCCCAACACCGTAGTTAGGCAAGCCAATGCTAATTTATTAATGGGTTTCATTTAATTTAGAAAAACTTTTCCTTTTCATCATTTACTTAAATTGAATTAAGGCATTAGGTAAAAAAGAGTAACTTAGGCAAATTTATACAGAAATAGCCATAAGTGTCATAAATTATTATTTACATCCCAAAACAATGTTTGCTAACGTGTGTGCTAGAAATTAGTGTCACAAGTATATAGGCATACTAGTATAGTAAAACAAAAGAATGCAATAGACTGTCCTACTGTCTAAAAAGGAATAGACAGGAAACAACAAAAGAAGACTCCGAAGTGCTGCTGAGGATCGTCAAGAGGAGCAGCTCACCGTGAAGTCTGAACCAAGTAAATCTCAAGGACGAGCTCCGGCCTGATACCCAGATGCACCTGCCTCAGATCCTGTACAATTAATTATAGAAGCGTAGCATGAGTACATAAACAATATGTACCTAGTGAGTATCCAGTCTAATCTGGAAAAAGTAGTGACGAGGAGTCGATGTGATACTTACTAGGGTCTAAATAATATGGTTTAAATGTAAGGCTAAGAAGGAATAGCATTCATGAATAATAATGAAGACAGGAGCATCAAATAACAGTTACCAATACCTTAACGTGTCAAGTTCTCTAGTATATAAATTACCTAGTTTTTCTTTTTCATGATATTCAACAGACACACATTCACATATCACCCAAACAATTAACAAACACATGATATGTCGTGAACGTACGACCGATACGACGCCTAAATAAGTATGCACTGCCGAAGGGTCGAACGGCTCGAACCATAGATGCATCTATTACACCGCTCGCGAATCGAACATGCGGCGCGATTGACATAATAGTAAGGCTACTCCGCTTGCGAATCATATGTGTGATGCGAGTACCCGTATACATACACATAATTAACAGGATATCAGGAATTCAGTAGAGGATATACTTACAGGAAAAAGGATTCGATAATACAAATTTCAGAATGTAACCTCCTAGATATTCACTTAATAGTTCAAGGATATTAGGCAATCTAAATTAACATCTTAAGATTATCGGTACGGCACATAAAGCATGCATGTGAATCCTAAACTACCCGACATAATATAATAGTAGCTACACACGCGTCACTTCGTGCGTGCGTAGCCCTCGCAACTAAAGACATGCAATCATTTATATCCACCTATGGGGACAATTCCCTCTTACAAGGTTAGAAAGGAGACTCACCTCGTGTCAAGTCTACTTCCCGGGTCAAGGACGCGCTCAAAACTCCAAATTCGTCTCCCAAGGACTCGAAACTAATCAAACATTGCATAAATAAATCAATCTATACTCAAAAGTATAAAGTTCCTCTATTTAAATGATTATTTTAATCTAAATTGAAAAATCCCAAAATACACCCTCGGGCTCACATGCTCGGATTCCGTAAATTTTCGAAGAAAACACTTACCCATAGCCTAAGGATCAACATTATATAGTTTTTGTATGATTTCATAACTAATTCTTTTGTAATTCTCTCATTTTCATAAAAACCCCTAGGTTTTTACTCTAACCCATGATATCTACTAATTAATGTGTTAATCTACCTAAGAATTCAAGTATTTGACTAAATTTAGGGTAGGAATTACTTACCTTACAGTATCTAGGTCGGTTGTCTCTTTTGCATCCTCTAAAAATCGCCCAGGGATGAAGAAAGTGTTCAAAAATAGTGAATTTCGGTATTTTAAACAACCTCACTACCTATAGGTCTTTCGCACCTGCGGTCTTGCATCTGCGAGAAAATTATCGCATATGCGGAGGAGGGGAGAGGGGCCTAGTTTCGCACCTGCGGAAACGGGCAACACCACCTGGGGTCGCACCTGCGGCTAGGCCTCCGTAGGTGCGGTCGCACCAGATCTGGTGCACTAGTAGTCATTTATTGCTGGTTTTTGCCTCGCTCGATGCTGAACGGCATCTGGGCCCACCCGAGACCCCGTCCAATTATACAAACAAGTTCCAAATCATAATATGGACTCGCTCGAGCCTTCGGAGCGTCCAAAACAACGCTAAATCTAAAAATCACACCCCAAAACCTATTGGATGAAGTTTAAGAACTTCAAGTTCTAGAATTTGTTAACAATGCGCCGAACCTATCTATACTACTCAGAATGACACCAAATTTTGCGAGCAAGCCATAAATGACATAACGGAACTATTCCCGGTCTCAAAATTCCGTTTGGACCTCGAAAACACAAAAACACGTTCCAAACCTCAATTTGAACTTAAGGAAATTCTTATTTCACTATTTGGGGCCGCAACGCTCCCAGGTCATCCAAAACCCGTTCCGAACATAAATCCAAGTCCGAAATCATCATACGAACCTACCGAAACCTTCGAATCTCGATTTTGAAGTCGTTTACTAAAAGTTGAACGAAGTCAAACTTGGCCTTTAAGGAACCAAGTGTTCCTATACCACTCCAAACTCCTCCAAATCCCGAACCATCCGTCCCCACAAGTCATAAATCAGTAAAAGAAACTACGGGAAGTCTCATTTAGGGGCACGGGGTCCTTGAACGCAATACGACCGGTCGGGTCGTTACATTCTACACCTCTTAAACAAATGTTCATCCTCGAACGGGTCTAGAATCATACCTGAAGTGTTGAATAGGTGTGGATATCTGCTCCGCATGTCCTCCTAGGACTCCCAAGTCGCCTTCTCGACTGGTTGGCCCCTCTACTGGACCTTTACGGTGGAAACTCTCTTGGACCTCAACTAGTGATCCTGCCTATCAATAATAGCAACTGGCTCCTCCTCGTAGCCCAACTTCTCATCTAACTGAATGGTGCTGAAATCTATCACGTGGGAGAAGTTGGCGTGGTATCTCCGGAGCAAGGACACATGAAAGACCGGATGAACTCCTGATAAACTCGAAGGTAAAGCAAGCTCATAAGCAACCTCTCCAACTTGCCTCAACACCTCGAATGGACCTATAAACCTTGGGCTCAACTTTCCCTTATTCCAAAACCTCATAATACCCTTCATCAACTAGACTTTCAACAAAACCTTCTCTCCTTCCATAAATGATACATCACGCGCCTTCTCATCCGCGTAACTCTTCTGTCTTGACTGTGATGTGCGAAGCCTCTACTGAATCAGCTTCACCTTCTCCAAAGCATCCTTCACTAGGTCGGTGCCTTAGAACTTAGCCTCGCCAGGCTCAAGCCACCCGATAAGAGAACGACATCACCGACCATACAAGGCCTCAAATGGAGCCATCTCAATGTTGGACTGATAACTATTGGAGTTACTGACCCGTCAAGTCTTCACTATTTCCTATGGGATCGCCTCATACCTCAGTAATATCATTATTGTATCGGGTTGTTTGCCTCGGCCGTATTATGAGATGCATCCATGTATCGGGTCATACTGTCACGAACCCAGATCTTAACTAGTCGTGATGGCGCCTGTCGTGGAATTAGGCCAGCCAAATTAACACTCAAAACGTAAAGAATTTTTCATTTATATCAATGCCAAACCAATAATCCATAAAGGTTTCGTTTAATCATTTTTAAAACTAATAAAGCTACGCCAAATGTTAAATACAACCCCAAGATCACGGAGTCACTGATCATGAGCATCTAACAAAAATATACAAGTCTGGAGCATAAGCTTTATAATAATAAGAGGGAGAAAGCAGGGATGCGAACGCGTGGAGCTACCTCCCAAATCTCCGAGAAATCCCTAAGGCGGATAAACAACTCACTCTGCCCTAGCACCTGAATCTGCACACAAGGTATAGGGAGTAATGTGAGTGCACCAACTAAGTAGTAATGAAAGTAAATAATGTTTAAGAACTACGAAACGCAAAAAACAAGTCATCAATTCACAGTAAATACAATTCTTCTTTCAAAATCACATATACGATAATTTGAAACACTTGAAAATCAATTTCAGTAAAATTCCTTTGAAAATGTACCTTTCCATAATTTCCATAGAAATCAAAACAATTCAGTATAAGAATGATAGAGTTCATAAGTAGCCTCTCGGGCAAAAACATGTATCATAAATCGCCCCTCGGGCATATCATTTATCAGAATCAGTCACTCAGCATGCCTCACAATCACTCGTCACTCGGGCAACCTCACAGTCACTCATGCCTCCCAGTCACTCGTCACTCGGCACTCGGCCGGTACCTGCGCTCACTAGGGGTGTACAGACTCCGAAGGGGATCCTTCATCCCAAAGTCTATACCAAGCCAAATCATGACATCAATAACTCTGGCACTCGGCCTTTCAATAACATATTGCGGCGTGTAGCCCGATCCCATATCATATCCTCACAAATCAGGCAATCGGCCTCACTCATTCATCGTAAATAGTATAACATGTTGCGGCGCGCATCCCGATCCCATTATATCCTCACAACATGGGTCCTCGGCCTCACTTAGTCATAAACCTCTCAAAAAACCGCTCGTGCTATCAGTAACATGGGGTACTAGACCCAAAATATCATTTTATGCATCTCAAAATAGTGTAAATAAGACTGAGTTTAGCAATAAGTTAAATATAATATGACTGAGTGTAAATCATAAGTCAACACAATGAGAAATAGCAGTGAAATCCCCCAAGGGGTCCAAACACTTGGCACGATGCCCAAATACGACATTCCGCCAAAAAACATAGTAAAAGTCTTAAAACATGAAATATCATATGATTTAGAATCAAATATGCAACTTACTAGTTGCTACGGGATGGACCAAGTCACAATCCCCCAACAGTGCACGCCACACACTCGTCAACTAGTATGTGTGCCACTCCAAAATAGTGATACAATTCGGAGTCCGAGGTTTCATACCCTCATGACAAGATTTATAGTCATTACTTACCTCAAACCAGTCCAAATACCAATCCGCGATGCTCTTGCCTCTTAATCAGCCCCCAATTGCTCCGAATCTAACCAAAACCAGATTAATATCATCATTATATGCTAGGGAAACAAAATCCATTCGAAAATTATCAAAATTTACCAAAAATCCCGAAATTGGCCAAACCCAACCCCCTGGCCCACGTCTCAGAATTTGATAAAAATCACATCACAAGAATCCTTATCCTCCCACGAGTCTATACATACCAATAACATCAAAATCGGACCTCAAATGGCCCCTCAAAACCCTAATCAAAGGTCTCCAATTATAAGCCCTAATTCTCCAAATTTAGGGTTTAAATCCCACTAATTTTATGTATAATTAGTTAGAAATCACCATATAATCGAGTATTGAGTTCAAAAATCTTACGTCCAAGTGTTTACTTTCGATTCCCTCTTCAATCCTTCTAAAAAACCTTCAAAGCCATTCAAAAATGGTGAGAAATGGGCTAAAAATCACGAAGATGGCTTTTTATACTTTCTGCCCAGGTGCTCCCTTCAGTGCGACCGCGTCAACCCTTACGCGATCGTGAAGCACTACTCTTACTTACTTCACGCATTCGCATCCCCTCACACGCATTCGCATATCTCAAACACCTCAGCCCTTCACGCGCCCCAGCTTCTACGCGATCGCGGAACTCTACACGTGTTCGCACTGCTCATAGGCCTCCCTCTCACGCGATTGCGACTTCCCTAATGCGATCGCATAGAAAACAAATATGCTTCCCCCAGATAAGCCTATGCGATCACATTCTTACCCACGTGATCGCACAGAATAACATCAAAACTGAACACCTGCAGCAAATCAGCCAACTTTCAAACAAAGAATTTTTCTGTTAACACCCCTGAAACTCAACCGAGGCCCTCGGGGCCTCAACCAAACATGACAACACATCCCATAACCTTATTCAAATTTAGTCGAGCCTTCGAACCACTCAAAATAACGCCAAAACACTAAATAAACCTCGAATTCAAGCCTAAGAACTTAGAAACTTCTAAATTTTGCCAATGATGCCGAAACCACCCAAAAAACGTCCGATTGACCTGAATATTTGCCCACACATCCAAAATGACACTACGAACCAGTTCCAGCTTCTGGAATTCCATTCCGACCCCGATAGCTAATTTTCCACTGCCGACCGAAAATCGCCAAAAACTCAATTTTGCCAATTCAAGCCTAATTCTACTCCGGTCCTCAAAATAACATTTCGAACAAACTTCTAAGTCCCAAATCACCTATCGAAGCTATCTGAGCCATAAAATCGACATTCCGAGGTCGTTTACCTATAAGTCAACTCCTGGTTGACTTTTCTAGCTATTAAGCTAACTTAAGAGACTAAGTGTCTCATTTCACACAACGACCACTCCGAACTCAAACCAACCGACCCAACACAACATAATTAGGCTAAGAAACACATGATAAAGCAGGAATAGGGGAAACGGGGCTAAACTCTTGGAATGACCGATCGGGCCGTTACATTCTCCCCCACTTAAACATACGTTTGTCCTCGAACGTGCCCAACGTATTTCGAAACACCACCCAAAATTGCCGTGTAACTTACCACGCACATACTCGGGGGTGATCCCACATCACTCTATCCCATATAGGTCCAATAGCACAACACAGTTGAAATTTTGAAATCCAACCTGACCCATAAACCTTAGAACCAAATTGCCACTTCTGAAATAATTTACAAGATCAAAATTCCACAACTATAAACTAAATAAGTCTGAACACGTTGTATCAAGCCATATCTGTAACCCAAGATGTAATCACATAATATACCGCATGACTCAAACACTCATAGCGATATATCCTAATCACAATAGCTGCTCAAAACAATCCAATACCGGTACATAACCTCTTATCAAGCAATGCCTCGCTCTAACACTTTTATATACTGCCGATGATGAAAGAAACACGTAGAAACTAGCAACCATTTGTCCGATCAGTCAGACATGAAGCTCCCCCTTCTCCGACAGGAATTATAACATATTTATAAGCCGACTACCGATATTATCCTTCCAACTATGTTGTAGTCAATTCTGACAGTATTCATTCTAGGTCCAACGACCTCTTCTCATCCAACATGACCACTCTGATGACATGACACATCAATAGAATTCAAAGCCATAACCTGTGAAACTCGTGCACGAATACCAACATCTCAATGTAATCAAGTTATATAAAATATTCACACGAGAGGACTATCCCTTCCAGCTCAATAACTACCATCACAACACCATGTTGAGAGCCCGGTTCACATCGTAAAACCAAAACACATGAATCTGACACCAAGGATCATACCTCTACTTAACTCCGCTACAAAGCATGATCCCATCCAAACGTTAGTCCACATGAAATACTTCAAGCCACCTTGCTCAAAATCAATAACCATGCGAAATTCGACATCAAGTACTCAAAGTGCATTGCTATAACCACGGGGAAATCGGACGATACCATGCCACACAAACCCGAAAGAACACAACCAATAAGTCTCAATCCCGCAATACCCAATTACTTACCTTACTCAAATCCGGCTATAAAGCCTAATTAGAACCGCACCATATGTGCATATAACCAATATTCACAACTCTTCATAACACTGAAGGGTAACTCATAGATTACTCCAAAACACGAATAAATTCAATGACAATCGAGTGGTACGTCCCTCAACAATAACAATTCGGAGTCAACAATTTCGACCCGGTGCAGAACACACGCATATAGGGCCTACCAATGGACCCTAAATCAACTCTGGTAACCCGTAACAGATAGATAAATCTCTGAAAGTTCACCATGATTGAATCATAGTATATACTAACATCTGACTAGCATTGCTCGCATCCTCACAGTCCACAACCACAAAATAATCTGTTTATGAGAACTCTCAGTCTCGAAGTCCATGAAGCGCACAAATTACCATATCTTATCCCAACTCCACCGCTCGAACATATAACACATCCCTAATACTCAATCGTTCCACGAGGGATACCCCTATAATTCTTCCGTGACACCAAACAACCTTGAATATCACCAGTCGATCCCACAAGAGAGCGTCGCAATACCAATGAAGCACCCTTAACTCCACACATTTCCCTTTCTGAAATG
>ML288281.1:0-32148 GCA_005239495.1 Nicotiana undulata
TGTTTTATAGATGTCAAAGTGTTGTGCACGTTGGCTTGTCTAGCGGGTTCAACGTTAGACGCACTCACGGTCTGAAAGGTGGGATTTTGGGTCGTGACATTTTTACTCCCTTGAGCAAGGAGATTTTTCCCGTAAAAATCTCTGTGTTGATTACTTTTTCGCAATTATTCTCGTTTGAGTGTGCTAAACTAGTTCAAATAACCAAGTTCTTTGAAAACGTGAAAATCAAGCAAGACACAATTCAACCCCCTTTCTTGTGTTTAAGTGTAGTCTAAAATAACAATTGATATCAGAACAAGTTCTTTCATAAGAGGCTAACACCTTGAAAGGATCTACAATGTCTGCACCATCAGATGCTCGAGAAGGACAATCAACCGTTAGACCACCATTGTTCAATGGAAAATATTATGAATGGTGGAAGGAAAGGACGTGATTTTTTTAACTGAGAAGACCTCAACTCTAGGATATTGTTAGAAGGAACCAAAAATGCCAATGTTGTTTTATGACCAAGGTGTCCCTACTGGACCAAAGCAAAGAGAAAAATACTTTGAGGAAGATGTCGAAGGATTTCAAAAGAATGCCAAAGCTAACAAGATTTTAATCTATGGAATTGGCCCACCTCCAATTCCTGTAAAGAGGAACAATTGTACTCCACCTCCATTCTTCGGGCATTTTCTTTGCCTTAAAATAACATTAAACAGCCTAGTGAGCCACTCCAAACCTGCCCGCCCCGCGCTCTTCCAGAATTCCACTAGGATTTCGTCTGGCCCCGTTGCTCTGACCCTACACATCTTACGCATCGCTTCTTCCACCTCCTCTACCGTAATTCACCTACAGTACCCAAAATCCTGCCGACTCTCGGAGTGCTCCAACTCACCCAGCACAATGCGTCTATCCCCCTCCTCATTCAACAGTTTATGGAAGTATGACTGCCATCTTCTCCTAATAAGTTCCTCGTCCATCAACACTTTACCATCCTCGTCCTTGATGCACTTGACTTGGTCTAAGTCACGAGCTTTCCTCTCCCTCACCTTGGCCAACCGGTACAACCTCTTGTCCCCACATCTGCCCTCGAGCTCCTCGTACAAACGAGCAAATACTGTGTTCTTAGCTGTCGTAACTGCTAACTTTGCATCTTTCTTCGCCTTTATGTAACACTCTCGATAATTCCTTTTTTCCTCCTCGTTAGTACTCTCTACTAGCTTCAAATAAGCAGCTTTCTTAGCTTCCACTTTACCTTGAACCTCTCCATTCCACCACCAGTCCCCTTTATGACCCCCAGGAGAACCCTTCGTGACCCCTAAGACCTCTCTAGCAGCTACCCAAATGCAATCCGCAGTCATAGACCACATATTGGACGCGTCCCCCATACTCATCCAGGCCATCATAGCCAACAACTTCTTCCCTAACTCCTGAGCGTTGTCCTTGGTCAGGTTACCCCACTTGATCTTAGGTTGCCTGCACCCCGCCCTCTTCTTCCTACTCCTCTTGATCTGTAGATCCATAACTAGGAGCCTATGTAGAGTCGTGAGGTGCTCACTCGGGATGACCTTGCAGTCAGTGCGCAGACCTTTATCGCATTTCCTTCAGAGAAGATAATCAATCTGAGTCTTGCACAGACCTTATTTGATGGTTTGATTGACAGGTTTTCAATTAAAACCCTACCTCGTATGTTTGAATCGACTGATCCCCTACCTTATTTGTTGTGGTACTTTATTCTTACTGAATCATTTCCTTAATTGAAGTTTTCTGAATTTAGTCCTAATTGACTACCATATGCTTACTGAACTTTGATTCTTTCCTTATTAGTCATGTACTGATTTTTCTTGCCTTATATGCTCCTGGTTCTCACCGTTTGAATTAATTCCCTTAACTTAAGGGAATACTTGCCTTGAATTACTGATGGATTGATTCTGAGTTCCTCAATTATTATGCTACTATGATTCTTACCTTTTTTACCACTTGCTTTCAATCTATAAATACTATAGTCTTTCATTAGAACAACACGAACACTGGGGTTCAAAACTATCTCTCATACTAAAAAAAAATCTATGCTCTCTCTCTTGTGCTATTTGCTACTGTCTAAGTTAGTCGGCTTCAATCCAAGGCTAACCATTGTGCTCTCTTGTTCTTTTCATTCTGCTTACTCTCCCCTTTATTGGTATGTCCTAGTTTCAATTCAAAGTTCCAACAACAACATGATTCTCTTCTTGTTTCTGGTTTGCTTCTATTTGTGATTCTTTTGTGAAACTTGTAGTTGAGAATACATCACTAGCATGTTATTATGTCTTCCCCTTCCTTCGGATTAATATATTCCCCTTTATGTGTGTTTCTGAGCATGTCTTACCAATTGTCTCTTACTTGTTGTATACTTACCATACTATGTCCCATGAATCCCAAATCCCTATCTCCCTCTATGTTGTTGTGTTCTTCATGTCTGGTTTTCTGACTATGCCAGTGTCAGCTGTTTCTGAGCATGTCTAAACCAGTCCTAGACCTTTGCTAGGTTATGTTTTTGCATCCTAATGTTCTATGTGTCCCAAACCCCTTGACCCATGTGTGTGACTACTGAATTTACTTGGTTCTGTGAACTAGTTGTGTATGAACCTATCCTAAGGTGTTTGGACTTTGTTAACTATTCCAATCTCTTTTTCAAACAATCTCTGTTGCTTTACTGAATTACTTTCAATCAAAAAAAAGGGCTTTTGTTAAATACAGCTTCTTACTAAAACCTTTTCAACTTGTGTCCATCACTTCTCACTTTACTCTTAGCCAATACGTTCTGCCCCCTCTAATATGTGTACTGCCTTGGGATCCTTTGAGAACTCTCTGAACTCTGGCATACTGAGGTTGGCCTTTCCACATTGCACTTGTTCAATCCTTGGTTACTAAGTCTAGGTGTAAGCACTGCCCCGGATCCTTGAGATCCTTAGGGAACTTGATGCACCTAGACTCTGATTTGTCTATGGAACTGAGGCATATGAGGCCATTGGAGGCTTTGGGAAATTTGGGCCTAATTGAAGGCTCCCTATAGAGTAGCTTCTTGATTTTCTATTTATATTTATGTAATTCATTCGTTGGCCTGTAATTATTTGTAAACAACTCTTGGGGATGGATAGTGAAAAGGGAAAGGGGTAACTACACATTATATAGATATAAAAGGGCAGAAACCATGCTATTAGGTTTACATTTCCTATGTGCGCAATAGAAATCATGTTTAAGACTAACATGTGTAAAGCATATCGTGCATTAGAAATCATGCTCTTTGGGATTCACATTGGTATATCACTTGGAAAAATCTTGTTCATAAAATCAGTAATAACAATGGAAAAACTGCTATCATGTGATTCTATCTATGCATTCTGAAAATGTAATCTAAATCCTTCCTTAAAACTAGGGTGTTAACAAATGTGCAATCATGCTTTACCATGCTATACGCGTAGAAATCATGTTCTAGGCAAACAACTATTAAAACCTGTCATCTATGTTATTCCTAAATTCATGTTGTGATTCATTTAGAAAACCATGTTTAATTTACCATGCTGCATTAGACCTCATGTAATAGGATCATACTTAGTCTAAACATATGTCTGAAACAGTCACCTAGCCTAAATAAATTGGTAGTCAGTTCTTTGTACACACTTAGAACCACATGCTAATAGGATTGACAATCTGGACCCTTAATAAAAACCTGTACAACTGCTGCATATTATGCTACACCTAGGCAAGCTTTAGGTAACCAACTACAAGAAATATAACCAGACTTGTCTTTGTGATCATGTTTAACTACCATCATGCTAAAAATCAGTAGGCAAGCCATGACTAGGACTTCCTCTCTGAGTTATGTGATATAATTGAACTATGTTATTGTCACTTAGACAACATGTTTAGGAGCTGAATCTGGACCTAAATGTGTGTATGAGGCGTGCTGTGTATGTGAAATATGTGTGGAGGTATACTTGAGCCCCCTTAATTGCTTTCCATGCTCCTTTCTTATGTGCAGTCCTACTTGTTTTGTTATTTGTCGCCTTAGCATTTCTACCTTTGAAACCTGAGGGTGTACTTAGAAACCTCCATTTTAGGATAGTAGTCCAAACTTCCTCCGGGACTAATAGAAAGGGACGGGTAGCATCACGCAATAGAGGTCGTGACCAATAAGCGCTTTAATTACCTTCACGGGATGGGAAAGGGTAGAATATGGATATGATGACCGGTGCGTTAATACCATGTGTAGCCCCTCTTTGAGAAGTGTCATACCGGGTATTGCATTGATGTGATCCATATTATCACAAACATAGGATATCCTCCACTTTACATGATTGCAACCCTTCTTTTTTTTTAAAACTTAACTTTTTCTTTAATTATCTTTTCAAACGTCTTCTTAAATCCCCTCTTATTTGAGCCTTTATTTGTTTATTTGCTAAAATTGTACAAATTCACAAAAGCTATTTGGCCGGGAACCACACTTGTGGATCCTGAGGGGTGCCTAACACCTTCCCCTTAGGATAATTTCAAGCCCTTACCCTATCTCTGGTTAACAACTTAGTTATAGATAAACCCCTTAGGTGACCTAACGCACCTTTAAAATCGTTAGGTGGAGAATCTTCAAAAATGCAAACCCCTTTCCTAAAAGGAAAGAGTTGTCTCAACCCAAAATGTCCTGAACCCGATCTCCGCGAGTAAAAAGGGGGGCGCGACATCAAGACTAACCTCGGTGGAGTAGTGACGAGGGACAGTCAAGACACCTACTAGATTGAACAACTTGTACGAGAAACAATTAGTTTAGGAAACTAAAAGCAACAATTCATGAGTAAGATGAATACAATTTGTAACACACATGGGCGTATCATGAAACAATGCTGGTAATAGGAAACTAAAAGAAACAATTAGCAACGAGACACAACAAGTAATAACGTCGTAGAGTAAGATGAATACAGTTTAAGTCCCATGAAGCCAACTAACAAAAACAAGTAACAACTCAATAAGAGCAACCAATTTCACACAAGATTTGTTCAAGGACTTTCCCAAGGTACTTCACCTCACAATCACATTTCACAGGTTCGAATTCATGAAACCTGATCACTTGGCATCTTATGCCCATATTATATAATTCATAACTACACGGACAACTCACGTGCCAAGGCAGTGATAATATCTCATACCCGCACGGAAAACTCATATGCCAAAAGAATAACTCTCACACATAAGGCAAGTAAACGAGAGTACATGTAAATGGTTCGTAATATCAGGATTCGTCTTCTTAAACCAGTATGGGTGATTAATTACGTGTATGCTTGTGCAAGTGTTATATACAACTCAATTCAACAAGTAAGAGTAGAGACAATGAATGGCACATAGAGAACAATCGCCACAAAAAGTGCAATGTATAACTCACACAAGATAGGCATACCACTACACAAATATCATAAATAACAATGCCTCCAGGCCATCACAAGTCGTCACAAATCATTCCCTGACATAGCCCACCTTGTCTCGCCATGTGCTCAACAATAAACTAGATGCCTGCCTTGTCTCAATGCACGCGCATAATAATATTCCCACCTTGTATCACCACATGTGCAAACTCACATATATAGCTCGCCTTGTCGCGTCGAAGGTGCAATTATCAATAATAACAATAGCACGGATAACTCACATGTGAACACCCCAACAGTCCTCTCAACAATACCACATGTGCCAAATTATAACAACACAATATAAGGTCTTTCACCACATGTGCCCATATGCCACCACGTTTCCTCAAACAATTTCAATATCACAACCATGTATAGCCCTCGACTCAACAAAAATGATTACATCATTAACAACAATAATAACATGAGTGTACGACAAGTAAATCAACACAAGAACTACAGAAAATAAGGAAATGGAAGAACGAGCTCACAATGGAAGACGCCACAGGGAATAATGGTTTAAAAACGAATAGCTCAACAAGGGGAGAGATAATGTGTAACAATGATCCCACATAAGTACAACTCGACGATAAGACAGATAGCATGAATAAGAGATTCCAAATAAGGATAAGTCAATAATGAAAACGGGAAACAAAAACCTCGATTAAGGTTAAACAATTACGGAAAAGACAACAATAACTTCAATTAAGGTTAAGCAATTACAGAGAAGACAATAATAACTTAAATAAAGGTTAAGCAATTACGGAGAAGACATCATGGCAATAAAAGAGATGACAACTTCAATTAAGGCGTACAAGAGTTTATTGGCAAAAATGGTAGAACATGAATTCATTAACTCCAAATAAGACACGTAAAGGTGAATTTAGTAAATGGAGAATTTAACATGATAAGACATCAATTTTAATGAACATAAAAACCTAAGAGTCATAAATGGTCAAATTTCCATAAATAAGCTCGGGTACGTACTCGTCACCTCGGGTACACGTCCTTCACATGACACAACTAGCACAAATGCCTCAAATCCTAAGGGGTAGTTTTCCCCACACAAAGTTAGGAAAGATACTTACCTCAAAGAAGCTAGACCGATACTCTAAAATTACCTTCTTGTCATGACCCAAATCTCCCTCCGTAAGACGTCGTGACGACACCTAATCTCTACAACTAGGTAAGG
This sequence comes from Nicotiana undulata, assembly GCA_005239495.1. Lineage (NCBI taxonomy): Eukaryota > Viridiplantae > Streptophyta > Magnoliopsida > Solanales > Solanaceae > Nicotiana > Nicotiana undulata. The sequence continues at coordinate 6,607 of ML288281.1, forward strand.
CTAAAAATTTCAGAATAATTGAAATAAAAGAAGAATTTAACAACTAAACTTCAACAGATAACTATATAACAGAAAAATATTGCTCGGCATGTACAAGTAAAACCAATAAAACTGAGTATACACAATTCCCAAAACCTAGTAGTCACAAGTCACAAGCTCTAAGGAATGGTTCTAAGTATCTCTATATATCCGTATCTAGGAAAATAAAGAAGAAACAACATAAAGGGATAGAGGGGGACTCCGAGGTCTGCAGACGCTGGCAGATATACCTTAAAATCTCTAAAACATCAGCAAGTACACTCAACTAATAGCGCGGCTGGTAGGTGGTACCTGGATCTGCACATAAAACATGTGCAAAAGAGTAGCATGGGTACACCACAACGGTACCCAGTAAATGCCAAGCCTAATCTCGGTAGAGTAGTGACGAGGTCAGGTCAGGGCCCTACTGGGATATAATAATATGACATAAGATATAACAATAAGATGAAAGACTGAGAATTTAACAAGGAGAGTTTACAGAAAAATAAAAACACAACACATGAAGGTAAACAACAGGGGCGCTCCCGAGATACCGTCTCGTAGTCCAAAAAGTAAATACTCAATAGGGGATCTCCCGAGGTACTTCCTCGTAGTCCCAAAAGTAAATATGCAAGTGGATCTCACGAGGTACCGCCTCATAGTCCCAAAAGTAAATGTGTAAGGGGATCTCTCGAGGTACTGTCTCGTAGTCCCAAAAGTAAATATGCAAGGGAATCTCCCGAGGTACCTCCTGGTAGTACCAAAAGTAAATACACAGCTCGAAGCCGATGGAAACAACAATTAACAACAAGAATCCTACAGTTTAAGACGAATACAAATCAAGGAAAACATGAATTCAACTAAGCATGCTGCACATAATTCAAAAAAATATTTAAGGCACATAGACATGCGATATTAGGCTAAACAAGATAACTACACATGCTGGGATGACTCATTTAAGGTAACAGATTACTTGTTTGGTAAAAACCGAATCTTTAACAATCATCCCGTGTACGCACTCGTCACCTTGCGTACATGGCACTCATATATCACAGAATTGTCACAAAATATAAACTCCTAAGGAGATTTCCCCCACACATGGTTAGGCAAGCCACTTACCTCGATCAAAGCTCAATCAATCAATAAGAACGCCTTTTCCTCGATTTTTTGACTCTGAATGCCCAAATCTAGCCAAAACAATTACATGCTATAAATACAACTATAATAAACTAATCTAATTAATGAAACCAAAATTCTAACAAGAATTTCGACAATCGCCCCAATAATTTGACCTGGGCCCACGTCTTAGAATTGGGTAAAACTCACAAAATACGAACACACATTCAACCATGAGTTCAGTCATACCAAAATTACTCAAATACGATATCAAAATCTCAATCAAAACCCAAATATTCGGTTGAAGAACTTTCCCACTTTCCCCTCAAATCTCTTAACTCAAATCTTAAATTAGAAGGTGAAATTAATGATAGATTAGTAGGATATTACAAAAAACGAGTTAAGAATCATTACCCAATAGTTTCCTCTGAAAATCCCTCAAATTATCGCCTTAATCCGAGCTCTCAAAATCCCTAAATAAAAATGAGAAAAAACCCTCATAATTTTCTCTTTTCTGCCCAGTGATCTCGCACCGGCGGACCCTCAGTCGCACCTGCGATGCCGTACCTGCAGAAATTTCATCGCATGTGCGAAATTGACTTAACACACCTGGGTCCGCTTCTGCGATCAAATGGCCGCACCTGCGAGTGCGCGACTGCGGACAATTGTCCGCTTTTGGAAATCCTCACCCATCTCGTCTTCCGCTTCTGCGATCAATTCTCCGCATGAGCGGCTCCGCTTCTGCGATCCTTTTGTCGCACCTACGACCACTAGCTACCTTGACTAGGGCCGCATCCGCGAGCTACCTTCCGCGCGTACGTGTCGGCACCTGGGGTCAACATCACCACAAATGCGATGACACCAGAAGTTGAAAAAACTTCAGCAATTCTCACAAGTCCAAATGGATCCGAAACACAACCAAGGCCCCCTAGACCTCAACCAAATATACCAACAAGTCCTAAAACACCATACGAACTTAGTCGAGCCCTCAAATCACATCAAACAACAACAACAACACGAATCACACTCCAATTTGAACTTATTGAACTTTGAAACTTCCAACTTCCACAACCGATGCCGAAACCTATCAAAACACGTCCGATTGACCTCAAATTTTGCACATGAGTCATAATTGAAATTACGGACCTACACCAACTCCCGGAATCAGAAACCGAATCCGATATCAAAAAGTCAACTCCTGGTCAAACTTCCCAATAATTCAACTTTCGCTATTTCAAGCCTTATTCAGCTACAGGCCTCCAACTCACAATCCGGACATGCTCCTAAGTCTAAAATCACCCAACGCAGCTAACAGAACCGACGAAACTCCATTCCAGACCTTCTTCACACAGTTCCAACTACAGTCAAAATTCTAGAACTTAAGCTTCCGTTTTAGGGACTAAGTGTCCCAAAATCACTCTGAAACCAAAAACAAAACCTGCCGGCAAGTCACGTAAGCATAGAATGATACGGGGAAAATAGTAAATAGGGGATTGGGGATAATACTCCCAAAATGATCGGCCTGGTCGTTACATACTCCCCCTCTTAAAACAATTATTCGTCCTCGAACATGCATATAGACATACTTGAAGTGGTGAAAAGATGAGGATAATGGCTGCGCACATCATGCTCGGTCTCCAAAGTCGCCTACTCGACTGGCTAACCCCTCCACTGAACCTTCACGGAAGCAATGTGCTTTGACCTTAGCTTCTGAACCTGCCTTTCCAAAATAGCCACCGTCACCTCAACATAAGATAATTCCCCTTCCAACTGGACTGAGGTGAAATCCAACACATGAGACGGATTGTCGTGATACTTTCGGAGCATAGAAACGTGAAATACCGGATAGACTCCTGCCAGGCTGGGAGGCCAGGCAAGCTCATAAGCAACCTCTGCAACATGCCGCAACACCTAGAATGGGTCAATAAACCTTGGGTTAAGCTTTCCCTTCTTCCCGAACTTCATAACACCCTTCATGGGTGACACCAGGAGCAAGACCCGCTCTCCAACCATGAGTGCAACATCGCGAACCTTCTTATCCGCTAACTCTTCTATCTTGGTTGGGCTGTGCAAAGTCTATCCTGAATCACCTTAACCTTCTCCAAGGCATCCTAAACCAAGTATGTAAATATTGGCCCAAGAAAGGAAATAGTTTTGAAGATTGACAAAGGAACTCCGAGATGAACCAGGTCTATCACAGGTGACATAGACCAGCAGAGTCAAGGCATATGAGATGCACATACAGGAGATAAATGTATTCTGATAAAATTTAGATATCTTCTTATCGAAAAGATTCCAAAAACGAAATTTGAGAAGGACTCATTATTCAATAAGAACAGAATCTAAGATAAGGAAGGATTTAGGAGTTGAGTTTGACTAGAAATCTTTCACCAAGGAAAAGTTGCATTAGGATTCTAGTTAATTCCTTATCTACTAACTCTTATAAATTGCAGATTGTTCTTATGATATGTAGATGCACAAAAACAGAAATTTATCAAGAATTGAGAGCAAAATTCGTGAAGAAATTTTGCAAGCAGTTCGAGCCAAATTGGAGAGTGCGAATATGGAGCTACTTGAACCAGCTAGAAGAACCAGTTCCATCTGTTGTCTTTTAGTCTAGTTTATTTTAGTAGATGGTCTAAAATTGTACCCTTTTCAGCTTTCTTAGAAGCAAATTGTACTAGGTACTTGAGTTGTATCATTCAAGTTAGATTTAACTTGACGTAGTCACAACAGCCTGTGGCGTGTTGTTATAAGGGTTAGAGTTAATCCTTAGGTTTACAAAAGAGTTTATTTTGTAAATGATGTTGGCTCAGAATTGTAGTGAAGTGTTTGGAGAAAATCCTACTGAGTAATAGGTCGTGGTTTTTTCACCTTTTGAGCCTGGTATTTTCCACGTAAAAATCTTTGTGTTCTTTACTTTTCTGTATTTATTATTCAGCAACAGTACGAGTTGGAACACATAGAAGAACCAGGTCTTTCTATAACGACATCACTCAAAAATTGGACACCATACAAATCACCCCCCCCCCCCCCCCTCCTGTGTGGTATTGACGTATAAAACATCAATTGGTATCATAGCGGGTTATCCTTGAAGAGGCTAACACCTTAGGAAAATATCAAGATGAGTGCACCACCTGGGAATTGGGAAGGACAATCAACTGTTAGGCCTCCACTCTTCAATGTCCAGTACTACTCCTGGTGGAAGAATAGGATGAAGGATCAATTAATTGGAGAAGACTATGAACTATGGGACATAGTCACTGACGGTCTTTTAGCCACCATGAAGAAGATTGCTGAAGGAGTAGATGTGCCAAAGACTAGAGTTGACTGCACTGCTGAGGATTTGAGAAAGTGGGAGAAAAATGCTAAGGCCAAGAAGTGGATTGTGTGTGGACTTGGTCCAGATGAGTATGGCAGAATTCAAAGTTGTACCAATGCCAAAGAAATTTGAGACACTTTTCAAGTGGATCATGAAGGAACACCTCAAGTGAAAAGGTCAAGAGGAACTCTACTATATTCTCAATATGAGAATTTCACCATGAAGGAAGGAGAGACCATCCAAGAGATGTATACAAGGTTCACTACACTAACTAATGAACTCAAGTCTCTTGGAAGGCCATTCTTGAAAAAGACAAGGTTGGGAAAATTCTGACAAGGGTCTTGCCAGTCTCTTGGGAAAGCAAAATTACAGCCATTCAGGAATCTAAGAGCATTGCAACTCTTAAGTTGGATGAGCTTATTGGAAATCTCACTGCCTTTGAACTTAGAAGGCAGACTACGAAGATGGATGGTCCCAAGAAGGAAAGGAGTTTGCCATTCAGAATCACTGAAGAAGCTGATCTGGAGGAGGATGAAATGACCATGATCACAAAGGACTTCAAGAAGTACCTAATGAGAGCAAAGGTTCCTTTAAGAAGTGGAAGCTACAACAAACCAAGGGTTCCTGAAAAACAAACCAATGAGGGGTGTTACAAGTGTGGTAAGACTGATCACCACATCAAAAACTTCCCTTAATGGGAAATTGAATGGAAGAAGGAAAGAGCTGAACGGAGGAACAGGAAGAAAGAACAGGTTCAACCCAAGAAAAACAGAATATCAACAAAGGCAATGGTTGCTGCTTGGGATGAAAGTTCAGATGAGGAGTCAGATGATGAAGATGGGGATGAACAAGCACTTATGGCAATTGGAGAATCCGATGAGGAATCTGAAGTAAGTATAAGTCATCTCAAAGACAAGATTAAATTTTTGTCTAAAGAAAGTCTATCTGAGCTACTCCTAGATTTCATTGATGAATCTGAGGATCTAAACAATGAAAAGAAACAACTGTCTAAAGAGTGTGTGATTTTGAAAGCTAAGTGCAAAAATCTGGAACTTAGGGCTATTGAAAGTGATAGTAAAAATGCTGAGTTAAAGAACCAGGTTCATGAACTTGACGCCACTTTCCTAGAGCTAAGATCTGAAAATCTAAAACTGAAATTAGGAACAGGTAAAAACAAAGATGATCACACACAACTCACATTAGAAGAAAACCTAGGAAAAATGAAAGACGAGTTGTACAAAAGAGATGAGCAGATAAGAGTCCTTAAGGAGGATCCAAGCAAGGTCAAACATGAACTAGATAGAACTAGAAAATGGAACAGGTCCTCTGATGCTTTGACATGGCTACAGGAACATCATAGTAGCAATACAAGAGGGCTTGGCTTTGGGAATCCGCTACCTAAGTGGGATCCTAAAAGCAAGTACCTCACTCTTCCTAAGAACAAGATTTGTACTCACTGTCGTAAGATTGGTCACTTTAAAAGTGAATGTAATGCAAACGGAAAGGCCAGTCAAAAGAACAAAAGTTTTGTTCGAGGGAAGAATCGGCTACCAAGTTGGGCTAAAAAGAATTTAATTCATCCTTTTGCTTATAGAAAAGGACCTAAACTAGTTTGGGTTCCTAAGACTAACCCCTGATTTTCTTTTGTAGATTCAAGTGAAAGGTAGTAGCCAAATATGGTACATGGATAGTGGCTTCTCAAAACACATGACTGGCAACAAGGACTAGTTCCTTTCACTTGAGGACCTCAAAGGAGGAAATGTCTCCTTTGGAAATGGAAAAAAAGGTGAAATCACTGGGGTTGGTAATTAACAAGATGATGAAGAAATTGGGCTGGTCAGAAACTTAGTCCAAACTAAAGCAACATTGGAGGAAGGAACAGGTGATGGAACAGGTTCATCCATCCTGGGCAACATGACAGGGGGAATAGAACAAAATAATTCCCAAACTTCGTTGGAACATGTACCTGAACCTGCTCCATAGCAACAAAGCAATGAAGGAACATCAAGGAGTAACTAGTTGGTTGTGAAACCATGCAGATATCTTTACAAAAGCACTGGGCAGAGAGTATTTTGAAAGGAACAGGTTACTATTAGGGATGATTAAGATCACTTAATAGAACCAGTTCAGAATGTAAATACATTAAAAAAATGAAAACAATTTTGGCTAGAAAAGTCTGAAACGGGTGTAAATAATCAGATTAACAATTGTTCAGTCTCATACTGTAAAAAATTATACTCTTATGCCATGTTTTGATATGACTCACTGATCACAAATGAAATTTTTTCTATCTTTGCAAAATGAGGCTTGATCAAGAGGATTCTGAAATGATGAACCTGTTTCATCGTGTTGGTTTATCTGAAAGGCGAGGTATGTGTTCTACACTCTGCACAATTTGAAATACTAATAATTAAATCATGAGCAGATCTCTGTCCAAACTCGAAATCATTTCAAATCCTATCTAATTGACTTTTAACCAGTTCTGTTTCAACAAGAGTCCTCGCCAAATTAAAATACCTAGATTCTAGGGAAGCCTTAACCGTCAATTCAAAACTAAAAGTTCATTCAAGCCATCCCCTCCCTTATAGAACCATTCCCAAATTTCCGATGACTCTTTCAAGTCGGCGAATGAGGGGGAAGAAACTGGATCTTTCGATTCTGAATAGGTAACTTTTGTACCATAACCTTCTTCTGAGGTCGCTGAAAACTTAGAAAATAGGTTCATGCTGGTTGGGTCTGTGGAATGCCTTAGACAAGAAGGAGAGGAGGTAAAAATAAAATAGAAAAGAAAAGGAGAGTGAGGGAGTACAGAGTAATGAGAAGGGGAAAAGGAAGGAAGTGGTTGATTCTTCACCCAATCTAAATCTGTTAGAATGGCTATTTGTGGAGCTGATCCAGAGAAGGAGGAAGAAAGTAGCAAGAACGCAGGGGGGAGTGAATCAGAAGAAGCCGCTGAAGGGTTAGTAAATCTAGGAAAGCACACAGATGAACCTGGTTCATCTACTGAGGAAACCCTGGCGGATCTGCTGAAAACGTTAGGCGATAATTACAATCCAACGAAGAAAAGAACACCTAAAGCTCAAACGTCTGGAACAACAAGAGAAAGTAAGAAAAGAAAAGATGCTCCTTCTGAGACTTCTAATATTTCTCTTCCAAGAAGAAGAACTACAAGGAGCAAGTTAAAGCAAAGTGAGACGAGATGAAGAGAGCTTTAGAGGACAGTTAGAAGAAAAGAGTGGAAAAAGGGAAAGAAAAGGTTGTTTAGCCTATTGAGGCTGTTGAAGTGGATGAGATGGACCTGGTCCATCAAAGTGAAAAAGTGGCAGAGGTAGAGGTTCAGACCCCTAATCCTAAGAAAGCCAAGACTTCCTCAAAGAAGTCTTCATCTGTTTCTAAGTCTGCTAAACCATCTATCTCGGCTAAACGAACCAGGTATGCAGTTCTTCCAAGCCTTAATTCTTAGCCCTGCCTAGAACTTTCAGTGACCCAGATTCAGGATTTTTTGTATGTTTCTCATGTTTTAGCTATTTTTGTTTCATTTTGTGGACTATGGTAGAATCGTATTCTCTCTATCAGTGAAATCTGATGCTTTTTTATCTGATTCAATATCTCTATTTTTTGATAGTTTGGATTCTTAGTTGATTATTGATGATTAATCCATGGTTGCATATGCAGTTGCCCAAGTGGCCATGAGTAAGTGTTAAAAATCTGGGATTCACACAATTTGTTTTGCAACTTTTCGATGATGCCAAAAGGGGGAAAATAGGTTGTGCTCTGAACATGTGATATTTATAACCTAATGAACTTGCTTCTTTATGATAAATGCTTAATACTCTAATATGTGTCACTATTGGACTAAGCAGAAACAGGTCTGAAGCTCAAAGTTTGTCATCATCAAAAAGGGGAAATTTGTTGGCCCAAGAAAGGAAATAGATTTGAAGATTGACAAAGGAACTCCGAGATTAACCAGGTCCATCACAGGTGACATAGACCAGCAGAGTCAAGGCACATGACATGCACATACAGGAGATAAATGTATTCTGATAAAATTGAGATATCTTCTGATCGAAAAGATTCCAAAAACGAAATTGGAGAAGGACTCCTTATTCAATAAGAACAGAATCTAAGATAAGGAAGGATTTAGGAGTTGAGTTTGACTATAACTCTTTCACCAAGGAAGAGTTACATTAGGATTCTAGTTAATTCCTTATCTACTAACTCCTATAAATTGCAGATTGTTCTTATGATATATAGATGCACAAAAACAGAAATTTATCAAGAATTGAGAGCAAAATTCGTGAAGAAATTTTGCAAGCAGTTCGAGCCAAATTGGAGAGTGCGAATCTGGAGCTACTTGAACCAGCTAGAAAAACCAGTTCCATCCGTTGTCTTTTAATCTAGTTTATTGTAGTAGATGGTCTAAAATTGTACCTTTTTCAGCTTTCTTAGAAGCAAATTGTACTAGGTACTTGAGTTGTATCATTCAAGTTAGATTTAACTTGACGTAGTCACAACAACCTGTGGCGTGTTGTTGTAAGGGTTAAAGTTAATCCTTAGGTTTACAAAAGAGTTTATTTTGTATATGATGTTGGCTCAGAGTTGTAGTGAAGTGTTTGGAGAAAATCCTACTGAGTAGTAGGTCGTGGTTTTTGAGTCGGGTGTTTTCCACGTAAAAATCTCTGTGTTCTTTACTTTTCTGCATTTATTATTCCGCAACATTACGAGTTGGAACACATAGAAGAACCAGGTCCTTCTATAACGACAACACTCGAAAATTGGACACCACACAAATCACCCCCCTCTTGTGTGGTATTGACGTATAAAACATCAGTAACCAATAGCCTAGCATCGCTTAGCTCGAACCAACCCACTGGAGACCGATATCGCCCACCATACAAAGCCTCATATGGTGCCATCTGAATGCTCGACTGATAACTTTGTTGTAGGCTAACTCCGCAAATGGAAATAACTGATCCCAAGAACCTTCAGACTTCATCACACACGCACGGAGCATATCCTTCTATATCTGAATAATGCGCTCGGACTGCCTGTCTGTCTGAGGGTGAAATGATGTGCCCAACTAAAATCGAGTACCTAACTCATGTTGTACGACCCTCCAGAACCGTGTAAATTGCGTACCCCGGTCAGGGATGATAGATACCAGCACGCCATGAAGTTTGACAATCACACGGATATAAACTCGAGCCAGCTGCTCGGAAGAATAAGTAGTCACATAGGAATGAAATGAGTTGACTTGGTCTGCCTATCCACAATCACCCAAACTGCATCAAACTTCCGCTGAGTCCGTCGAAGCCCAACAACGAAATCCATATTGATCCGCTCCCATTTCCACTCCGAAATATCTAGCTTCTGAAGTAATCGACCTAGTCGTTGATGCTCCTACATCACTTGCTAGCAATTTAGACACCGAGAAACATACTCTACTATGCCCTTCTTCATTCTCCTCCACCAATAATGCTCTCTCAAGTCCTGATATATCTTTGCGACACCTAGATAAATGGAGTACCGTGAACTACGAGCCTCCTGGAGAATCAACTCACGCAAACCATCTACATTGGGCACACATAGCATGATGCCCTGTATCCGCAAAGCACCATCATGTCCAATAGTAACCTCCTTAGCATCATTGTGCTGAACCGTGTCCCTAAGGACAAGCAGACGAGGTTCATCATACTGACGCTCCCTGATCGATCATAAAGAGAAGACTAAGAGACAACAAAAGCCAACACTCGACGTAAGTCAATCTTGGAAAACACTCTGCACCCTATAATTGATCAAATAGGTCATCAATACGGGGCAATGTATATCTTTTCTTCCCCGTAACTTTGTTCAACTAGCGATAATCAATGCACACATAGAACCATCCTTCTTCTTCACAAACAAGACCGGAGCACCCTAAGGTGACACACTGGGCCGAATGAATCCCTGATCAAGCAACTCATTTAGCTTCTCTTTCAACTCCTTCAACTCAGGAGGAGCCATACGATATAGAGGAATAGAGATGGGCTGAGTGCCCGGCAACAAATCAATACCGAAGTCAATATCCCTGTCGGGCGGCATGCCCGGAAGATCAACTGGGAATATATCTGGATAATACCTCACTACTAAAACTGACTCAATTGTAGGGGTATCAATACTGACATCTCTCACATAAGCTAGATACGCGTCACACCCCTTCTCAACCATTCGTTGAGCTTTAAGAACTGAAATAACCCTGCTGGGAGTTTAATATAAGGCACCTCTCCACTCTAACCGTGGTAATCCTGGCATAGCAAGTGTCACAGTCTTGGTGTGACAATCAAGAATAGCATAATGGGGCGACAACCAGTCCATTTCCAAAATAATATCAAAATCTACCATACTGAGCAATAATAAATCAGCTCTGGTCTCAAAACCACTAAGAACAACCAAACAAGACTGATACACACGGTCCACAACAGTAGAATCTCCCACATGTGTAGACATGTAAACAGGAACACTCAAAGAATCACGGGATACGCCCTAATATGGAGCAATATAAGATGACACATAGGAATAAGTGGAGCCTAGATCAAATAAAATTGACGCATCTCTATGACAGCCTGGAACAATACCTATAATGACAGAGTCAAGCAACTGTCTCTATACGAACAGGAAGAGCATAATATCTGGCCTGTACTCCCCTCTAGGGTGACCTCTACCTACCCAACCTCCACCTCGAGCTAGCTGAGTAGGTGGAGTAGTAGTTGGTGCTGTAATCATATCCTAGGGACCTAGAGGAGCACACAGTGCCTGAGAGGTTTGTGGAGGTGCACCCCTCCCAAGTCTGGGCAATCGCTCACCATATGGCGAGTGTCACAACACTCAAAACAAGCTCTCGGAGGTCGTGGCTGTTGTGGCTGGATTGGGCTAGGTCTACTGGACTGACCATTGAAAGCACCCCTTCCAAGAGGTACACTAGACAGTGGCAGTGCATAATAAGGCTCCTGGGGCCTAGGAGTAGGCTGAATACCACTGGCGGCTGAAAGTGATGAATGAGCGGGGCGACTTACATATCCCTTACCATGGCGAACTGCAGTAGGGGCACAGGCACCACTTTAAGTGCCAGACTCTCGATACCTCTTGGCCTCCCTCTTCTTTCTCTCCCGAGAGCGCATGCCCTCCAATATCCTAGAAATTACAACCTGCTGGTATGCAATATCCATCTCCAACTCCCCGTCCATACTAAGCTTGATACTTGGGTTGAGCCCCTAGTGAAACTGACGGACCCTCTCTCGAACTGTAGTAACCAAGGCTGGTGCATGCCTAGCCAAATCATTGAAGCTAACCGCATACTCTGACACAGTCATAGAACCCCGGTAAAACTTCTCAAACTCCACGCGCCATGAGTCTCTGAGACTCTGGGGAACAAACTCCCTCAAGAACATATCTGAGAACTGAGTCCAATCAAGTGAAGCTACCTCAGTCAGACTACCCAACTCATAAACACGCCACCACTGATAGGCTGCTCATCTAAGCTGAAACGTAGTAAAAGAAACCCCACTCGACTTAGCTACACCCATGGTACGGAAGATACGGTGAAGATGGTAGATATACCTTAAAGTCTCCGAAACAGTAGCAAGTACGCTCAACTAATAGCAGGGTTGGTAGGTGGTACCTGGATCTGCACACAAAACATGTGTTGAAGAGTAGTATGAGTACACCACAACGGTACCCAATAAGTGCCAAGCCTAACCTCGGTAGAGTACTGACGAGGTCAGATCAGGGCCCTACTGGGATATAATAATAAGACATAAGATATAACAATAAGATGAAAGACTGAGAATTTAACAAGGAGATTTTACAGAAAAATAACAATACATCACATGGAGGTAAACAACAGGGGCCCTCACGAGATACCGTCTCGTAGTCCTAAAAGTAAATACTCAACAGGGGATCTCCCGAGGTACCGCCTCGTAGTCCCAAAAGTAAATATGCAAGGGGATCTCCCGAGGTACAGTCTCGTAGTCCCAAAAGTAGATGTGTAAGGGGATCTCCCGAGGTACTGCCTCGTAGTCCCAAAAGTAAATATGCAAGGGGATCTCCCGAGGTACAGCCTCGTAGTTCCAAAAGTAAATACACAGCTTGAAACAGATGGAAACAACAATTAACAACAAGAATCCTATAGTTTAAGACAAATACAAATCAAGGAAAACATGAATTCAACTAAGCATGCTGCACATATTTCAAATAAATATTTAAGGCACGTAGACATGCGATATTAGGCTAAACATGATAATTACACATGTCAGATTGACCCATTTGAGGTATAATAGGTTACTTGTTCAGTAAAAACTGAATCTTCAACAATCATCCTGTGTACGCACTCGTCACCTCGTATACACGGCACTCACATATCACCGAATTATCACAACAATACCAAATTCTAAGGGGATTCCTCCCAAACACCCCAAAATACAAAAAAAACCAAAAATTAAAAGGGGTTCCCCCCCCCCCCCCCCCCCCCCCACAAGTTTAGGCAAGTCACTTACCTCGAGCCAAGCTCTATCAACCAAAAAGAACATCGTTTCCTCGATTTTTCGACTCCGAATGGCCCAAATCTAGGCAAAACAATCACATGCTATAAATACAACTATAGTATTAATCTAATTAATGAAATCAAGACTTTAACAAGAATTTCGATAATCGCCGCAAAAAGTCACCCTGGGCCCACGTCTTGAGATTCTGTAAAACTCACAAAATACGAACACTCATTCAAACATGATTTCACTCGTACCAAAATTACTCAAATCCGATATCAAAATCTCAATCAAAACCCAAAATTTTGGTTGAAGAACTTTCCCACTTTTCCCCCAAATTTCTCAACTCAAATCTTAAATTAGATGGTAAAATTAATGATAGATTAGTGGGATATAACCAAAAACGAGTTAAGAATCACTACCCAATAGTTTCCTCAGAAAATCCCTCAAATTATTGCATTAATCCGAGCTCTCAAAATCCCTTGATGAAAATGAGATCAAACCCTCATAATTTTCCCTTTTCTGCCCAGTGATCTCGCACCTGCGAACCTTCTGTCGCAACTACGGAAATTCCATCGCGGGTGCGGAATTGACTTAACACACTTGGGTCCGCTTCTGCGATCAAATGGACGCACATGCGGACAATTGTCTGTTTTTGGAAATTATCACCCAGCTCCTCTTCCGCTTCTGCGATCACTTCTCCGCATTAGCGGCTCTGCTTTTGCGGTCCTTTTGTCACACCTGCGACCACTGACTACCTAGATCAGGGTCGCATCCGCGAGCTACCTTCCACACGTGCGTGTCCGCACCTGCGGTCAACCTCACCGCAAGTGTGATGACGCCATAAGTTGAAAAAACTTTAGCGATTCTCACAACTCCAAACGAATCCGAAAATGATCCGAAACACAATTGAGGCACCTCGAGACCTCAACGAAATATACCATCAAGTCCTAAAACACCATACGAACTTATTCGAGCTCTCCAATCATATCAAACAACAACAAAAACATGAATCACACTCCAATTCAAACTTATTGAACTTTGAAACTTCGAACTTTCACAATTGTTGCCGAAACCTATCATAACACGTCTGCTTGACCCCAAATTTTTCACACGAGTCATAATTGACATTGCGGACCTACTCCAACTTCCAGAATCGGAAACTGACCTTAATGAACTTATGAAGTTTCAACTTCTATAACTTGCGAACGAAACATATCAAATTAACCTGGAATAACCTCAAACTTAGCGTGCAAGTCCCAAATGACATAATGGAGCTAATCCAACTCTTGGAATCGCAATCCGAGACCGATCAACAAAGTCAACTACCGGTCAAACCTCTCAACCTTCCAAACCTTTAACTTTCCAATTTCCACCAAAATGCATCAAGTCACCCTACGGACCTCCAAATTCGTATCCGAGCATATGCCTAAGTCCAAAATCACCATACATAGCTACTGGAATCATCAAACCACCATTCTGGAGTTGTCTACATCAATGTCAAACTCTGGTCAACTCTTACCGCTTAACTTCTAAAACAAGAATTATCATTCTAAACCAGTCCCGAAACATCTGAACACCGAACTTGGCCACACACGCGAGTCATAATACACAAGACGGAACCTTAAGCCATCGAACGAGACATCAATTCACAAAATAACCGATCATGCCGTTACATATATAAGCTATTGAAACTTGCTCTTAATATAAAGGAAGATTTTAGTAGTGGGAGTAAATTAAGGGGTTTTAAAAATTGCTTTATCTTACATGTGTTATATGTTCAAATTACAAGCGTACCATATTGGCAGTTGTTTTTTTTTTGGTTGAATCCCTTTGCATAGGCTCCGCCGCTGAGTGATTATTGGATGACTTTTAGAGCATGTTTGGAAAGTCACATAAATGGTTTTGAATTTAATTGGGTGTAATTATACAGTTTAGCATATTTTTGTAGTCAAAGTAATAGCTTAGTAAACATGGAATTGAGTGTAATTGGTGAGGCGTAATTATTCTCTCACATTCTTAATTGGTGGTAATCACAAGGTTACTTTTTAATTTCTCTCCTTTTTGTTTTATTTTAATGTATTTTATTTAGAACTCTTTATTTTCATTATTTTAATTTTATTTATTTTATTTTTACTTTTTAATTTCTTTTTTAAAATTTTAAAAAATATTTTTTTGTTAATTATTTATCTTTTATTTTTTCACATTTACTTGTGATTACATGTTTGTTAGCATGTTTTATTTCTTATTTGTTTTATTTTCTTCATTAGCGTAACAACATTGTTATTCTAATTTTTAAAACTACACCTCCTAATATTAGAATTAACGAGTTATTAACAAATTTTGCATATAATGAGTGATGTCATTAAGTAGAATTTCGTTGTTGAATTAGGTTATAAACTAATTATGTTTCCATTATGTTGCAATTTAACATATGTTAAACTTTATTTTTTTGGATTTTAAAATTGTGTTATATTTATGGTTCCAATTTACTTGTTTAGTTGTATAGGCTTGTTATTTGACATTGAATGTTGTTCATTTTTTAGTTAGAATTGATAGATTAGTTTTGTCAAACATTTGAATAATATTATGGCATTCTGTTTAAAGTATATTAATTTATTTTATCAAACATGCTTTCCATGATATTCTTAAAGAAAACATATGTTTTAGTTTTTATAATTAATTAAACTAAATATTATCAATTTGAAAAATATATAGATTAATTATTTTTACAATTTAGTTATAAACATATAATTACTTACAATTTTGATAATTACTTCATTTAAAATTTTATTTAATTATGCAATTACACTTGTGCACCAAGCAGTACACTTGTAATTAAATTGTAATTACGTTATGACAAATAAAGAGGTCATCATAATAACAATAATATGTAATTATTAGGTTGTGCAATTACTACACCAATTTTATTTACTTGGTGGCTTTCCAAACAAAGCCTTAATAAATTAGAGATGTAATCATTAGAGTATATGCGAGAAGTACTAGTGTTAGATAATCTTTAAGTACAAAGCATTAAATATAAGTTTAAATTGTGTGCACGAGCAACATATATAATTCTATTGCTTAAGTTTACTTAAAACAATAAGTAAATTTTTATGGCATACCGTACCCGAAAATAGAAGAGTAAATTTTTTGGAGTTGCAAATTTTTTCAAACTGAATACGTTATTATTATAGGGTTATTTTGCTTTTCTTTTACTGACATTTTTATAGTAGACAGAGAGAACTATCTTCTCCCTAGGCTTATGTTGCCTATTATAGCTACAAACAAATACTTGTTAAAAATCAAACTCTAAATATTGATTTATATCTGAAATAAATGATATAAATTGTTTGAAGAATTCACAAAATTGTTTACTAGTTATTATTTTAATTAGTAACGTTGAATCACAAATGCAGAAAATCTATAATAAATTAAGAAAACTAAACTTATAGATAGAAATAACACATAAATTGCTTGACTAATTAAAACTAAAACGATTTAAATTTAAATTATACATAAATAGTGCATTATGTAAAAAAATTCAACTACTGCTCATAGAAAGAAGTGTAATCTTAGGAGTCGTTAGTTCACATAGTTTTATGAAAATTATACCGCACGAATTACGATATGAGGATTAAATAGGAATGAGATTATTTAGTGAATATATTTTTATTAGTAGATGTCATCATTATTAGACTAAAACTAAAAATATCATCGTATATTTCAAACACGTATTTGCTTTTATACTAGATAAATTGGAATAAACTCTTAACTCAAATTTTAACTTTATTTTATAAGACTTAAAAAAAACTTTGGAGAGGATTTCGACCACGTCGCAACATAAGGTTATCCCAAAGATAACATAAGGAACACAACGGCGTCCTGTTTGGATCCTTTAATTCAGGCGCTGCATTTGTAGTCAGTTAAAAATTATATTACTTTCGTTGGCCATCGGAGCAATTAAGCTTCATTTGTATTCTTTTAGTTTAATTAATGATAGAGGATGAATTGTTAAAGTCAGCAACGAAATGCACATATTCATTGGTTTTCTCATAAATAGAATTTTATAAATCTTAAAATGAAGACACAAAGGACCACTTTGTTAAATAATTTTCTCAATTATATATGTCGAAATATTAAATGATACTTTTTGAACGAGGAATATCATTACCAGTAAGGGCGGCTCAAGAAGATTGGTGGCCTAAGCCAATATTTAATTCTGAGCCTTTCAAAAGAAAAGAAATAATTTATTTATATTTTTAATTAAAGACTATTTTTCTAGCTTATTAACACAGGCACCTCTCCGTCAACGTATGTGTTTCCTTGGATTTTCTAATTTGTCTAGGGTATTTCTGTAATTTTAGTCAATTTACAGCTCAACCTTATAGTTAGTTGACTGCTTCTACCGTTGCCAACACGTGGACTCCCAATTCCTCAAAGCTAAAAACTCATTCAGCAGAACTTGTTAGAAGCGCCCACTTTCAGGTTTAGCTTACATTGCCCCAAAATCCACCATATCTCACCTAATAATTCAACGAAATTACAACAGTTAGCCTTTTCCGATTCATATCTACCACAAAAAGCACTCTTCAACTCTTGTTTTTGTAGAAAAAATAAATCTCTTTCTTTCTAAAATATAACTTTTAATTTGAGAAAGAGAATTACTCCTCCTAGACCCTTGTCGCGAATATAAAACTTTTCATTATTTAAATTTTACGATTAAGAAAATTAGTTAAATATTATTATTTTTCTTTTACATTTCTCACTAAAAATATGTAATAAACTTTTAGAATCCGTTTTTTTGGTATCTTTAATAGTCCAAGTCTTATTTTTTATCTTTACCTTTTATAATTTTTTTTTTAAAATACCCGATATATTTAGACCCTACCTCTAAAGATTGTTGTGAGATATATATAATACAACTTACCTTAATTAGATATATTGGGTTCGAGTCCTGTGGTTAAACAAATCCTGTTAAAAAGTATTTTCTCTTTTACTAGGTTTACACGGTACGAATCTAGATTAGTCGGAATCTCAATACAAATACGAGTAGAAAACAAAAAGAAAAATTTGCCTTGGGCCGCCCCTGATTACCAGAGAACTTATGCACGACTATTTTAAATAACAACATATAAGTTAGGCAAAAAATTTACTTATGCTAATTAATGAACACGGTCATGAAGCAAGCTACTTTTACAATTTGATTTTTATGTGACAATAGGGGCCAACAAAATTATAATACTCTTTCCTTTTAAATGATTTCAAGTTAATCTAACTCTAGGATCCATTCAAGATAGACTTTAATAGAAGTTAATAAAAATAAATTATACTCGAGTATTTAACATACTTAGAGTCAGAGTCAGAATTTGAAGTTTACAGTTATGAATTCTAATCTTTTTAATTTAGTGTCTAAACTAATTTTTTGTACATATCCAAATACATGACTAAATCAATATAATATGATTCAATCAAATCCGTAGTTAATATTTTAGGTCTACCCCTAAGTATATTGTTATTGGACCGTGCGCAGCACAGACTATCCTTACTAGTAAATTAAGACAGACGAACTAAATTTTTTTTTTGAAAGACAGAGTTGTTTTTGTTTTTCTAAAGAATATAGACACACCAACCCCTAGTTAGGCCAATGCTTGGCGGCTTCCCACACCAATTCCCTGTGGATTATGCTTTTCTGAGTTATTCCACTATTGGATGGTCCAAAATTGAATTTAGCAACGCGAATTCCATGCAAAAAATGAAAACCAGAAAACTAAGAAAAGAAAAAGTCTGCCCCTGCATGCTGTGGCTGCTGGCGGCACACAATTGTTGATCGTCAGCTTGCTTTTGTTTTGCAGCCGCCGTCTCTGGATGCTGATGTAGCTATTTACCTCGATATCCAAACATAATTTTAACTTTTAAATATATATCTTTTTAATTTTAACTTTAATTAATCTAATTTTCAACTTTAATCAAATTTTATCGAAATGCCATAGGAGAGCACAGACCCCTATCGCTCAGGCTCCTGGGCATACAGTTGTCGTATATTATACCCCGAGCACACTACTTGTGGGCGGAGTCCAGCTAGCCGCAACAGCTGTACCTGATATTGTATAATGATATGTTCTACATAATTTTAAATTATCGAATACCACTTCAAAATTCGGAAAAGATATAAGAATGTAATAAATCCTGACATATGAATATGGAAGCACAAATATTTCTAGACATTTTAAAGTAAATTTTATGAAACGTCTTAAAAGTATATATAAAAATTATATATTTACATGTCGGTTTGTTTCAAGTTTTATTACTCAATACCAAATCAAATCTAATCAAGTTTTTAATCGGTTCGATTTGACTTTTCGATTTGGTGCGATTTTTCGGTTAAGCTTGTACACCCTACTTTTGGTAATATATCCCGTATGATAATATGCTTGAACTTTTATCACAAAGAATGCACTCATCATTTTGAGAAGGTAAAAAGAAATCACGCGACTAATAGTATTAGGGACATTAATTCAATATAAATCATAATCTTAATTACCAAAGCTTAACTTTGAATTGTATTTGTTTCATCACTCATATAGATGAGTTCAAGTTTTGTCAGTTGATGGCGAAAAATGGAAAAAGAAATAGAATATGCCGTTTCCTAAACTGCCTCATGAATTGAGAAATGAAGCTAAAGTTCCACTAGCCACCCGGTCCCTCTTTCATAAACTTCCAAAAACCCCAAGTCAAATACATATGATGGAAAGGATAAGGAAGAAGAGAACCAAATGACTAATGGAGAGATCTAATTTGAGGATAAGGTCCTAAGGACAATGGCTTCCTCACAAACTGGCCACTTGACATAAATATATGCTCCGTTCTCATCTTCTTTTCATCAAAATAGATAATTTATGCAGGGGAAGAGTTAAGAGCGTTGGCTATGGATTGGACCGAACTCATCATCTTTGGTTTAAATTTTATATTTATCTTAAAATTATTAAATATATACTCCATAAATTATTAATTTATCGCATAATAACTTAAAAAGATTAAATTGAGTTCAAATACTGTCTCCGTCTCTACCAAAAATACATTTGTGGTAGACTTATTCATTTTTTAGCCATAAAACAAACAACATTATTACTCAAATAAATTTTCCCCTTCTCTTCCCCAAATAATAATAATAATAATAAAAAGCTAACGTACAGCCATGTAGTACCCGAAAGACCTCTCGAACCAGAGATAATTTATAAACAAGTATAATAACAATTAGAAGAACACATTCTACCGACTGAGATAGGAAATACAACATATATATGCCGTACATACGTGCATTTCCTCGAGCGCGAACAAGTCGAACCACCATGACATAAGGATTAAATTTGGTTCCTTATCAATCTCTCCAACTTTTTCACATACCTAACTTCAATTTTTAGGTACCAATTCCCAACATATCGGGAAACATGGGCGATGAAGCAACAAAGCTGAGGCAACAAATGCCATAAAAAAATGCTTACTCCTAAAAGGCCTACATTCAATCCTGCTAATTCCAAATTATTTGAACGAAATCAATGTAAAATGTTTTCTCGTTAATTCATTTAACAAAAGAGAAATAGTTACAACAAGTGCTACTCAACTTATAGAGTATACAGAGAAATCTCTAGACTACCTTAAAAAGCTCCTCCTTCTCTCTAGAAAGCAGTCCGAGAAAGTACCAGTTCTAACTACCAACGACAATTTCCACCGCCCCTGGTACGAAATTAGGTGTAGCTATATCACAAGCTCATGTTTCTACGATCTTAATCAGTATTTTCTTCCTTCGACCATCACTCACCAATCCCATGAATTCAATATCGGAAGAAGAACTAACAGATCAAGAAACAGATCAATTACATCGTAACACAAACAAGCCTAAAGATTTGCCTACACATCCACGGGACCTACCCACGACAAGGTGAGTTTTCGTGATACCCTCTCCCCATCACCACCTACTTCGCCCAATGATTTTGGAACAACTTTCTTCACCAAACTATGTTTAGATGACGAGCAAATCAACCACACACACCACCCTCATTTTATACCACTTCTACCGTAAAAACTCGCCTATATTGTAATTGGCATCAATATGTAATTATCAAACTCTTGGGGTAAACAAGTAGCCTACAACTATCTTAAAAATAAGCTTCAGGTCCTGTGGCAACCTCCAGAACCTCTCCAACTCATAGATCTAGGATTCGATTATTAATTAATCAAATTCTCCTCCACTGAAACCTAAACCAAAGTTCTTCCTCAAGGCCCTTGGTTTGTTGGGTCGCAATACCCCACCGTCCGAACTTGGGAGCCAAAATTTAACCCCGCGACAACACCTACAAATTACTCCACTGTTTGGATACGTCTCCAACAATTACCTACGGAATTTTGTGATTTACAAATACTCTGAAAAATAGCTAATCTAATAGGCACACTCCTTAGAATTTATACATGTATTGTACACGCCACTAGAGATAGATATGCCCGTTTATGTATCCTCGCACCATTACTTTCACCCCTTCCCACTGAAGTATCACTAGATACCCACTTACAACAAATCCACTACGAAGATTCTACTACACTATGCTTAGGACATAATTGCCTATTGTACAAAGATAATAAATCCACCAAATAACACGGCCACCACTGCACCATCCACAAACCAACCCACCACCTCCATCCCATCAAAAGAAATTAAAAGCCCGTGGAAAACTGTTACCTATTACAAAACCTTCAAAAAACCAACTCCGTCCTAATACGCTCAACCTTAACGTTAATACACATCACACCAATGTACCTTCATCATTGACGGACCAAAAATTCCAATCATCAAAAGCATATTCGAATGGGGTCCACATAAATACTCCAAAAAAATAAAACTATAGCGTTAGCAAACCGTTTTGTGTTTCAAGTTCCAAGGAAACAATTCATTTGTTAGACGAACATTCCCTGTGCCCCACCTTGTTAGTCATACAACACTCTAAGGGGCCACCAAATAACTACTCCTACTCTTACGCACAATCCGGAAATCCATACTCAAACTCTCTTAACCTACTCCTTTACTTCGTCTAACTCTCTCACTAAAACCCTTAATAGGTCACCGCCCTTACATCCTCTCATTCGAGAAAAACACATTCACAATCTATCTACAACTGCCCCATTGACCTTATTGCCTTGGAAAAGCGTACTCATCATTATCCCACAACCCAATCTACTCCCCTTAACATTGTAGACCACTCGACAACTCAAAAACCAGAACAACACTTCTCCTCTACTAAACCTAAACGTGAACACTTGTCTTCTCCATCGCCAACTCTTCCATACAACACCACCCAATATGTCCACCACATCACTCCCCCATTACTACCGTAACTCACACGACTCACACTACCTCTTCTATTTTAGATTGCTCAACATCACATCGATACACAATGCCTATGACTGATGACGAAAGCCTCAATACACATACACCATCATCCCCACAAACACTATCACAACACACTAGCACAGAATCTCATCATGAAACTCCACCTGCTATCTCCCAGACTCCTCCATTACCTTCCCCTTCTCACTCTTTAAATACTCCGTATGATTTGCAAAACACTTCACAATCTTTCCTACAAGTAACTTCCAATATTACGACTCAAAAGCCTAGTCATGTATCGCAACCACTACCCACGCAACCGCCACCACCATCATCCATGTCGCTCCATAAACAACGTTCACATCACTCACCACAATTATTCTATAATCCCCACAATTGCTTCCAATGCCTCCCCCCCCCCCACACCACCACCATTGAATCTTCCATTACTACAACATCAAACAACTATGATACTGGTTAACAACGACAATCTCTCCATGCAAATTCAAGAGGACTTACTCACACCTCAACAACAAGACAACGGCATGCAGTTACTACATCAACAGGACCTAACCACTCTTCAACTTCAAACTCAACTGGCACACTACCAGTAGTGGCATACCTACATGCAACTACAGAACAACAACTAGGGTACCAACAAACAACTTATTGGCCATAGTATGTAGATCAACAACAACAGGAGGTGGGATACCTTTCATTGTCCCCACTACCGGAGATGGAAGTCAATCAACATGTCTCGCTAATGCTCTCACCACCACTAGTGGACCCACTACCAGTAAGATAAGAAGAAGACGAAGAAGAAGACGAAGAAGAAGAAGAAGAAGAAGAAGAAGAAGAAGAAGAAGAAGAGGAAGAAGAAGGAGAAGAAGAAATAGGAGGAGGAGGAGAAGAAGGAGGGGGAGGATGAGAAGAAGAAGAAGAAGACGAGGAAGAAGACGAGGAGGAGGAGAAGAAGGTATACTGGAGACATTTATGGAATCATTGATCCTGAACGATTCGCTGATGATATCCATGCAAGAAAATATCAAAATAATTTTTTTGATATTCATTCCTTAAGCATTGGAGAAACTTTATTGAATATCCTCCACGACCCCTTCTCCATGGACGAGAAATATGTCATCTTGATGATTCCAACATTGAACGACACACTACTGCCAACAACACTATACAACCCGCCACATATGCTCATGCACTTAGAATTAGCTCTGGATCCGGAAGACAACCAACTTCCAAATGATAGTTTAATGAAGATTATGTGATGGAATTATCGTGGAGCTAATAACCATGAATTTCGACGCAATTTGCGATTCCTGCTCAACTGGAATTACCCTTCTACTCTATGTCTGACTGAAACTAAAATGGTAGATCATGCACCACTTCTTCAGGAATTTAACTTCAATGACTTAATCCAAGTAGTTTCTTAAGGATCCTCATGAGGCATTGTGCTTCTTTGGCGATACCACGATTTGCCTGTCAATCCTGTTGTGGTTACTAGCCAGGAAATCCATGTAAATCCAATCCATGGTTACTTTCTGTAATTTATGCTAACACATCATACCGTAATAGACATATATTATGGAAGAACTTAGAAGAATTCAATAAGTCCCATAATAGTGCTTGGTTGTTATGTGGAGATTTTAATAAAGTCTCCTCCTCCTTGATAAATTTGGTGGAGCTCATATTCATGTTAATAGATCTGTTGCTTTTAATAAGTGTATTAATTATGTTAATATGGTTGATTTAGGATTCACCGGGTCTGGTTCACTTGGACAAACAAACCTAAATTACATAAAAATACTACTCACACCCACTCCCTAATAATGGAACGTGTAGACATTTTTTTGCAAATAATGCATGGCTCCATCTGTGTGAAGACTCCACCATAAATCATTTATCTCGCACACATTCTGACCATTGTCCCGTACTTCTTAACCTCACCAAACCCCTCTCCAAACCAAGCCCTTCATTTAGATTAGAAACCATGTGGCTACAACACCTTAGATTTATAAAGTGTGGTTGCTTCTACATGGCAAGATAATTCTAACTATTTAGAGAACCTAATTCTTTTTACTACTATGGAAAAACACTGGAACAAACATACTTTTGGAAATATTTATACAAAACAAGTACTCCTAGCCAGATTAAACGTGTTACAGTGTATGGACCCTCACACCAAAAAATTTATTCCATTACAATTAAGAAAATTGGCTAATCACTGATTTTAATACTTTATTAAAATCTGACGAAGACTTTTGGAAGCTTAAATCACGCATACAATGGATTTATAACAATGATGCTAATACTCATTTTTTCCATCTCTATACTATTACTCGTAGACGAGGGAATCCTATTCATGGGCTGAATGACTCCACCGACAATCAGACATTTGACCAACTTCATATTCAGGAGATCATTTACTAACACTTTCACACTCTCTACACAGCCCAACTCGAGTGTAGTACCTCGCCCCATGCTCCGCTATTCTACTTCACTAGCAATGGAGGATCATACATTACTGACCAAGCCCCTATCCCACGCGAAAATACTTAAAGTCGTCCAATATTTTAAACCACTGAAAGCTCCTGATCCGGATGGAATTCACCCTATATTCTTCCAAAAAATTTGGACTGAAACTAAACAAGCTATATTTAGTATTTGTATTACTACTTTTACCAACTCCGCTATTCCACCTGAAATAAACAACATTTTTCTCACACTAATACCCAAAGCTCCTCATCCAGAACATGTAGCACAATACCTCCCAATTGGTTTGTGCAACACTGCATATAAAATCATTACTAAAATTATAGCTCATCGCATCCGACCCTACTGTCCAAAATAATCAACCCTACACAAAATAGTTTTATCCATGGGCGTCGTGCTGCAGATAATGCCATACTCGTTCAAGAAATAATTCACTCATTCAAATACCAAAAGGAAAAAACAAGTAATATGCTTCTAAAAATCGACCTCGAAAAGGCTTTTGACCGACTTGAATGGTCATTTCCCCACTTTTCTCTTCATCAACTGAATTTTCCTCCACCCCTTATAATATTAATCATGCCATGTGTTACTACATCATCCATATCAATCCTTATTAATGGAAAGCCCACTCCTTACTTTCAACCATCAAGAGGGATACGCCGGGGGGGGGGGGGGGGGGC
>ML288281.1:32229-64893 GCA_005239495.1 Nicotiana undulata
CAACACTCCTAAAAACAAAAATCCGACACACCACCCCCCTCTGGCCGAGGGGAGGGGGGGGGGGGGGGGGGGGGGGGGGGGGGGGGGGGGGAACCGCTCTCTCCTTGCCTATTTATTATTTGTATGGAATCCCTTTCCATAATGATTGAACACAAAGTTGATGTTTGTCAGTGGACATCGATAAAAATTTCCAGAAATGCACCACCACTGTCGCACCTATTACGTGCAGATGACCTAATCTTATTAGCAAAAGCTAGCACCCAAAATGCTTCGACAATTACAGAAATATTTAATCAATTAAGCAACCAATCTAGTCAAAAAATTAATTTTACCAAGTCAAAAATATTTTTCTCGTCTAATGTACCTGCAAATACATGCCACAATACTTCCACTCAACTAAAAATCTCACAATCCTCTGTATTTGGTAAGTACTTAGGCCCCCCAATTACCATCGCGACCCCAAAATCATACGACTACCAATACTTACTTGATCGTATCAATACCAAACTATCAGGGTGGCGCGCTAAATTTCTCTCCTTAGTAGGATGCACTACCCTGATAAAATCAGTGTTGAACTCTATACCAACTTATGCGATGTAACTCAACTTACTCCCACACAAGACTTTCCTTCAAATTGACCAATGATTTTCTTTGGGGATCCACCCCCCAAAAACAAAAGATCCACCTCAACTAGGATCAAGTCACCACGCCAAAAGACCAAGGAAGCCTAGGCATCCCAAAACATAGGCCCAAAAATTTATCCATGATAACAAGCCTTGGCGGAATTGAACTTCTGGTATCTCATCAGGACAATTTTACATATTTTGTTTTCTTGCCATCCTTTGTATCTTTTGGTTGAAGGTTCTTTCTAATGCCCATCTCTTTTAGATCATAACGAGCATTTGCATTATCTTTTGTCTTGCCAGGAATATCGAAAAGAGTTTCAATTACATTATCAACTATATTTTTCTCTATGTGCATTACGTCGAGATTGTGACGTAATGAATTGTGCTGCCAATAAGGTAATTCAAAAAAATTGACTTTTTCTTCCATGGACCATCATTTGTTCTCTTCCGCTTTTTTCCAAAGACATTGTTAATATTTTGTAAGTCATTAAGCACATCAGTTCCCTTTAACAAAGGCGGAGGAAGACTAAATTATGTTTTCCCATTGAAAGACCTTTTGTTGCATCTCCACGGATGATCCATTGGTAGAAAAACACGATGATCCATATAACACATTTTTCGACTATGTTTAAGATAGCGAGAATTAGTGCCATAATTACAACAAGGTCAAGCCAACTTCCCTTTTGTACTCCAACCAGATAACATAGCATATGTAGGGAAGTCACTGATTGTCCCAAAAGAGCTGCTCGCATTTAAAAGGTTTGATTTCTTGAAGCATCATATGTTTCCACCCCAGACTCCCACAACACATTTAACTCTTCTATTAGTGGTTGTAAATAAATGTCAATGTCATTTCCAGGCGACCGCGGCCCAGGTATAAGCAAAGAAAGCATACAATATTCTGGCTTCATGCACATCCAAGGAGGCAAATTATACACCATTAAGATAACTGGCCATGTGCTATGAGATATGCTCATGGTTCGAAATGGATTGAACCCATCACTTGCCAAGCCAAGTCTCGAATTACGAGAATCTCTTGAAAAATCCGGATGAAAGCTATCAAAGTCTTTACATACTTGGCCATCAGCAAGATGCCTTAACTTTCCATCTTTAGAACGCTCCTCGACATGCCACCTTAATGTATCCGATGTCTTTGAGCACATGAATAGCCTTTTGAGTCTAGGAATTAATGGAAAGTATCTCAAAAATTTTGCTGAAATGCGGTGAGATTTTATAGAAGGCTCAACCTCGCTATCTGCTTCAGGATATTTAATATATCTGGAAGCTCCACAAACATGACAATATTCATCAGCCTTATGTTCATTCCTAAATAGCATGCAATCATTGGGACATGCATCGATTTTTTCATAATCAAGAGCGAGATCCTTAACCATAGACTTGGCATTATTGTAGGATAAAGGAATATTCAGCTCAGGCATCGCCTCTTTCAATAACTCTAAAATAGAAGTGAATGACGCATTGCTCCATCCATGTAGACATTTCAACAAATATAGACGGATTGTGAATGATAATCTAGAGAATCCTTTACAACCAGGATATAATGCTTGGCTTGCCTCATCAACTAAGTTATAGAATTTATTGGCATCTTCATTTGGACCTTCATAAAGTCCTTCGGCTTTTGCAACATCTCTAAATTGATCATTCAATAACCCATTAATATCATCACACGAGTTAATTTCATCACTCATGTCACCATCGACATTCATAGGGATTTCCCTTTCTCCATGATTAATCCATCTTGTATAACCTTGAACAAATCCATAGCATATTAGATGATCATATACATTTCTTTGAGTCCAACGAATATTGCAGCACTTTGCACATGTGCATTGAATTTCCTCGCCTTGAGGATCTCCATAAAAGTAAGCAAATTCTAAGAAAGATTGTAACCATCCAATCCTTGGATGGAACATTTGAAACCCTAAAAATCAAATATTAATATCTAATCATCAAATATATAATCATTTAAGTATTATACATACAGTACAAATAAATCCTAAAAGTCATGGTAAGTTTTCAAATCATATGTAATGTAAGATGATAAGAATATCTTACCTAGGCATGACACTTATGTTAAGCCAAACCCAACTTCAAATATAGATCTTCCTGAGCGTTGACTTATGTTCTTGGAGAAAAGAAGTAAAATTAATAGGATCCACACACAACAAGATAAATCAACAAGATATTCTTTTAGTAGGGAGACACGATATTACTCAACTGAATACATACTTATTAATCCAAAACTCACATGTTAAATTGACTTCTTTGACGAACCAAGATCATAAAAATTCATGAAAGAATAAAAACAATGAAATCAAAAGAATAGCAGAAAGAGAACAAACAGTAATATCAAATTCCTATTAAGAAATATTCATATTGCAGGAAGTGATCAAATAGTAGTGTCACTTTTTTTCCAATATTCTTGTTTACGTCTTCAGAGAAAGCTCAAACAAGAGAACCAACTTAAGTTAATAATCATTATCTCTAAAATCCAATAATAAAACTTCTATATATTGCAAATTCTATACTATTATGCAATATACACTTCCTGTATCAATGGTTGGTTATACACCCAAGTTTTCTCTTACAATGGAGAAAGACCATTAACAAAAACATGCAAGAACATCATGGAGGAGTTAACGGCAATGCGAGAAAAACTGGAGTCATCCATGTACATCACTGTCAATACAAGAAGGAAGAGAGTCCAAACTTACAACATTGACATCGAGACTGCGCAACCCTCGTTGGTGTTTATGTCCAGATACAGAGGTCATCACGGGTATGACAAAACAATAGGCAGTTACATGTACATGACGGGTAACCAAAAGTTCTGGAACAAAACATTTTTTTGGAATACCAAAACTTTAAGATGGGAATTTGGCAAGGTACTAGAGTTTGAAGACAACTGATAGACGTATTGAATGCTATTAGCAAGGAAATCCAAATACATCCAACTACTTCAACATAACAAGAATTTGAGTACATTCAGGATTGTGTGCGACGCCAACTGTTTTTACTTTATTTTTGGACGATAGAGGCTCTATCAACAGCTAAGTGAGTACATTCAGGAAGATGGAATCTCAACAAAAATAACAAAAGCATGGAACCAACTCAGATAGATGACAATCACTACATAAATACATCGATGTATAGTACCTGGTTAGATCAAATTGTACGACTAAGTTTGAGTATCACTAACTCAAATTTAGTTATAGAAAATATGTATTACTATTACCCAATGGGATCAAAGACTACATATAATTTAATAACTACCCTAGGCACTTTCAAAAATTAATTAGTAAAAAAGAAAATTAGAGACTTTCATGAGATGGGTTTTATCTAAAATAATTTGTAGAGGCTTGTTCCAGTTCTTTCTTTCTTGGGATTAGCAAATTAAAGAAAACAGAGATTGGTGTACAATTCTAATAGTAATAGAAGAGCAGCAAACCTAGAAATAGAAGCAGCAACAGGGGGTACTGGAGCAGCGGTGGCGTGAAAATTATTTTGCTACTTATTCCTGTAGGGTTTTACAAGTATTGTTTTTGCTAGGTATTCCTATAGGTGTTTGGGTTTTCCAAGTTGAACTTGGACTTGTGAGAATTGGCGGAATATGAAGTCTAATTTTGGGTAATATTTTACAAGGATTTTTTTGGGTTACGTTTGTAAAGGGTGGCTTTTAGTATGATAATATAGCAACTGCCCAAAAACGTTGCAATACAATTTAATAGTGTGGCCAAAAGTTTTATATTAGGCAACACTTAGAAAATGTTGTCTTTATTATCAAACGCAACTCTTTATAAGTGTAACCCTAAAACCTGTGGCCAAAGATTCTACTCAAAGGTCACGCCTAAAAAGTGTTCCTACATATACTTTTGGCAAAGTTTGGAAAAACAGTGGATGTTACATCCTTCTAAGATGTTTTAGTCTTTCACAACCCATCCAAATTTACTTTATTGTTGTTAGGTTTTGATGTAAGCGGAACTGAGCATCTTCTCACACTTCCCAAATGTACGAGTTAGAATTTATATTTGGAATTGAATTTCTAACTAACATTACTAAAATAAGACCTTTTATGACCGAAAAGTAGAACAAACACGGTTGATTTTAAAGGATTACCAACCAAAAACCTACCGAAAATGGTGAGGTTGGGAAAAAAGTGGTCGATATCAAACCAATTGCGTTAATTGGTGAAACAAATACTCAATATTAACCTGCACCATTTGGGAATCAAACCTCTATACTATTCTACCACTAGACTGTTGATATTTGTTGGTCTAACACTTTCGTTTTTTATTATACTCTTCAACAATATTTTTGTGCGAAAGCAACTACTGACTCAATTTGTTTTTTTCTTTTAAATAAGTTCACTACATTTGACCATAAAAATTGTCCGGGCAGTCGATTTTTCGGAATATTATTTTTAATTTATTATCGACCAGGCTCGATTGGAAAATTAATTTTTGGTGCTAAAAGACCAACCCACTCGGTTGGTCTCGAGATAATTACAAAAGTATTTGCTAATGCTGATCAAGTCAGTCAATTTTTGGTCAATATTTTTACTCGGAAAAGAGTCCTTTTTAGTAGTATCATTTGATAATATTAGTTTTTGGAGAAATAAGGCTCCAAAAAAATCTTACCCGCTAAGAAAGCAAAGGAATCTTTACACAAATAGCTAGTCATTTTTATTATTTACTTTTTTAGCTATGTACTTAGACTATACATTATTATACACATATAACACATAAATTATATATATATATATATATTACTTCAACCGGTTATTTTTTAGGTTAAGTTGTTGGATGAGCGACAATTTGGATTTCTTCAAAGCAAAACAGGAAGCGTATAGAAAAAGTTACCCGACGATCCAATAGCCTACCGTCTTCACAATAATTGATAACAGATTTGTTTCTAGAAATATTCGTTGTAATTCAACAAGACCCGCATAAACTTAACTTTGGCTTCAAATGTTCCAAGTCCAAATTATGGTATAAGGTGTTAATTTAATTAACCTCATAAACTCCATTCATGTTAATTATTAACTTAGAAAAATTATTTAATTCACCCACAAGAATTAAATATTTATGGCCACATTTCATTATTTTCTTCACCCATTTGTGATATGAGGTTCACTCAATAACTTAATCAAATATGTTTTCCTTCCTTGGAAATACTCCAAAGACCCATTTCATTATCATATATGTGTTAAGGAGTTAATATATAATCTTTTGAAAGACCCTAAAAAATCTTTCACCTCAGCATTCTTGGTGATTCATTGTAAATCTAATGATTCTAATGCATAAAGAGGTTGATATTTGCATTTATGTGATGGAATAATTTATCATAAATGCACTACATTTACTCACCTAAGTGTAGCATTCATTGCTTGGCCAACCCTCTCTCTTTCTAAGCTTGAACCGCCTTCCAAAGTGGTGAACATTTTGTCTCCTCAACTCAGGTATATATGTAGGTCTGGGTCAATTGTTTTCACTCACAACTAAACATTAGGTGACGGTCCCTAAATCTTGACTGTGGCTACAATTGCAAAATCATTTCCATGATTGGCCCTTGACCTTTAACCTTCCTTTTCCCTTCTCGTTGTAAAATGCCATGGTTGAACCTATGATTTTTTAAAATCCTTTTCTTGGGCCTATTGTGAAAGCGTGGTTATGGGTGGGTAACTGTGGCTACAGTTGGCTAACACATTTGATTCTTCAATTTTTTCTCACTAGAATTCGCTATGCTACAACCATTGCCGCGGTTTCACAACTGTGTTTATGATATGCTAAATTCGACATGATCGCAGCCTACTCAAATAGGAGACTCCAGCTCAGTTAAATCAGTTAGTTCGTTAGTTATGCCAAGTCAGCTAAAACCTAGTTAGGAAGTTAGTCGAAGGAAGTTAGTTGGAGATAGGAAGTTTCCGGAAAAATGAGTCATGTATTCATTCATAAAAGGACTACAATGTATCATTTGCAATCATCAATGAAATACAATTACAATTTCTCTCTCATAATCCTCTTCTTCTCAATTACAATTTCTGCATTCCATAAGTTATGATCTTCGAGTTTCTCCGTCAAACTCCTAGCTCAGCTCTTCAATTCTCGAGTTCTCTGTGAATTCCTGCGATTGAGATATCAGTGGTATCAGAGCAGACTTTTCCTAGGCACGAAAATGACGAACGGAACAAGATCAAACGAAAATTCTTTGACGGAAATAGGAGAATTGCGCGAGTTAATGGAGAAGATGATTCCTGACATTGGATCTATTGCTGAAGAAGTGTCTAGCCTTAAGAAGTTAGATCAGAAGGTGCAGGATTTACAAGAAAAAATGGCACCTTCAGAGGAAAATCGAAGGAATAAGACTCCATTGCAACAGGAGGAAGAACTATTCGATGGAAGGCCTCAGAGAGAAAAGAACCATGCCAATTGCAATCATCACAATTCAAACTTCAATAGGTGATCTCGAATGGAGTTTTTGAGATTTTTAGGTGAAGACTTAAAAGCATGGTTGTTCAAGATCGAACAATTCTTCTCCATGGAAAAGGTTGCAGCTGAAGAAAAAATCAAAGTGGCTGCAATGCAATTGGAAGGAGAAGCTATTCAGTGGCATTTAGCATACATGAGGTATAAAAAGTACCTCTAACCTGCTATGTGGACAGAGTATGTAGTAGCTTTGGTGGAAAGATTGGGGGTGGATTTTGTGATCCTATGGAGGAGCTCAAGAAGGTCAAACATACGAGTAGTGTGGAGGAGTACCAAGTTGTGTTTGAAAGGCATCTCACAAGGGTAAACCTATCTGATGAAAATGCCATCAGTTGTTTTTTTGGCGGTCTGAAGCATGAATTGAATATTGCTGCAAAAATTAACCCACCCTAAGACTTTGTCACAAGTCTATAAGAATGCTAGAATGTATGAAGCTTATCTTGTTGCGGTCAGACAACCTTCACCTATGGCAAGTTCTTTAATGAATTCTACCAGAAGAAATGCTGATCAAATGAGAAACAATAGAGCTTTCTTACAAACACCCAGCTATGGTAACTCTACATGCTTTAAAGGATTTAATAGGAGAACATTGAGTTTGAAGAAATGATAAAAAGAGAGCCGAAGGTCTCTGCTATTTCTGTAATGAGAAGTATGTAATTGGCCACAGATACAAGGTTGTACCTTCTTGAATTAGAGGAGTCTGAAGGAGAGAAAATACCAATAGAAGAAATGGTGGAGGAATTAGAAGATCAAGGTTAGGAGTTGAGCCTTCCAAAAGAGCAGGTGAATATATTCATCCATGCTTTGAATGGATCTCTTGGGTATAGAGCCTTTAGAGTCACTGGTTACCATGCCAAGAAGCCACTCAATATACTGGTGGATACAGAAAACTCTCATAATTTCATTTATCCCTAGTGGAGAAATTAAGGTATCCTATTAAATCAACTATACCACAGTTGGTTTCTGCAACAAATGGTAATACGATAACAGTTGATAAAGTGTGTAAAATCTCTTGGTTATTACAAAGGGTTGAGTTCTTTACATAGTTTTAGACTCTCGTGGAGTGGTTTTGGGAGTGGAATGGTTGTTTACATTAGGGGATAACAAGATGAACTTCAGAACTCTTACAATACATGTTAAGTTATGCGTCTTTTGTTTTTATGATTTGACAAACTTCATGAGAGAACCAGATAAGGAACCTGATACAATCAATTCTCTTGCATTCGGAGTAACCAGTCAAATGTCTGGTTCAATTCTCAACAAAATCAGATAACGGAATAGTAAAGGGAGCAGATATGGATCAGTTCTCCTGGTCGTCGTATAGTCAACTCTATAGCTTTAAACATTTTCAAGACCTTAAGATCACAAGGTTTCAGGTTGGTAGGGGTGTTCATAAAAACCCAAAAAACCGAAAATCAAACCAAACCGATGAAAAACATCGATACTATTTTGGTTTGGTTTGGTTTGGTTTTAGTTTTGAGTTTTAAAAACCGGTCAAATTTGGTTTGATTTTGGTTTTAATCAAAAAATAATTGAACCAAACCGACTATAGCAATAGCTATTTCAAATTTATTATTACACCTATATATATGTATATTTTTATACAAAGTACCAAATATTTTATGGTGAATGTTAATCGTTTGCACTTTTAGTACAGTTCTTTACCTTTATATTCTAGTTTGATTGGTAGTTTTCTTTTGTTAAGTGTAAGAATCCATTTCAAGTTTAAAAAAAATTATTTTTAATTGAGTCCTTAATTATTCATCACTATTTGATTCAATTATCATCAATATATTTTAGTAAATAATAGATTTATCAAAGGGCAATTGATTTGATAGTGTCACGTTGAAAATGTGGTCGCCGGAATATGTGTTTGGTAGTGTATGTCTTATATTTAAGAAAAAATCGATAAATAACCAAAAAATCTGAAAAACCGACATAAACCGAATCGAGAAAAAACCGACTTACTTGGTTTGGTTTCTTTTTTAGAAAAAATCGATCCAAACCGAATCATAAACACCCCTACAGGTTGGGATCCAGTTTGGGATATGGCTCAACTCTTCAGAGTCGAAGGAACAGCTGAGGGAACAGGTTCCTACCAGTTCCCGAGGTGACTGTACGAAGTCAACTCTCCAGTTGGAAAGTTTCTACTTGCACACGCTACAGTACATGAATAATGCAGCAGTCAACTTTCTGTGGAAAGATTTTTACCTACCTTGCTTACATCATTGTAAGTGATGTCATACATGTATTATTAACATCAAGGAAGGTAAAACAATCACTTCAACACTTGCAAACAAAAAGAAAATATTCTCTCAAGTGCTAGCCTCCACATCTCTCAAGAACAAAGCTACTGCAACCTCAAGGACCAGATCCAAAGATTGAAGATATCTTAAGTCCTTAGGTTTGTTGAGTCTTTGTTATTTTGTTCTTCACTTGTAATTCCTACTTAGCTTAGTTAGAAGCACTGTGTAGGAAACCCTTTGTAAATCATAAACCCTTGTATTTGTGTCTTGGCTAGAGTTAGTCATGTTGTAAAGTCTTTGTAATAGAGTTATTACAAAGTGGTTTGTAATAGTGTTGTTACATGTTAGTGAGTGATTAAGTCTTTGTAATAGAGTTATTACAAAGTGGCTTGTAATAGTGCAGTTACAAGTTAGTGAGGGATTAAGAGGTTAATTCCTAGGTTACAATAGGTTGTAACCTAAAGATTGCTCAATAGTGAAGTTGAAATCTTACAAGGGTAGGTCGTGGTTTTTAATCCCGTTCAGTTGGGAGTTTTTCACGTAAAATTCCTCTGTGTTCTTTATTTACTGCTGATTTACTGTGGGAGCATATACAGAACCTGGTTTCCTATACTGTTTGGTTTTACAGTCTATTGCTTACGGTGGGAATTGATAGAGAACCGGGTTCTCTATACAGTTTGGTGGACGCTTAGTTTCTATCAATTGGTATCAGAGTAGGTTCTCTCTAAAAGGTTAACACCTAGAAAGGATCTACATGGCTGCTCCACCAAACTTCAAGGATGGACAATCAACGTACAAACCACCAATATTCAATGGCCAATATTATGGTTGGTGGAAAGCAAGAATGCATGCCTTTATTATGGCTGAGGACTCAGAACTATGGGATGTAATCTGCGATGGACCTTTTGTTTCCATGAAAACTGTTGGTGAGGGAACAGTTACAGTCCCAAAAATAAGAAAAGAGTACAACGATGCTGATAGAAAGGCTATTGAGAAGAATTTCAGGGCAAAGAAAATTCTTGTTTGTTGCATCGGACCGGATGAGTACAACCACATCTCAGCTTGTCAGTCTGCTAAGGAGATTTGGGAAGCTCTTCAAACTGCAAATGAGGGAACTAATCAGGTTAAGCAGTCCAAAATTGATATGCTTACTACTAAGTATGAGCTTTTCAAGATGAAGGAGGATGAGTCTATTCAAGATATGCACACACGTTTCACCTCCGTTATCAATGAGCTTCACTCCTTTGGTGAAGTCATCCCAAGAAACAAGCTGGTCCGGAAAATACTCAGTGTTTTACCAGTTTCTTGGGAATGTAAAGTGAATGCTATCACCGAAACCAAGGATTTGCATAAGCTGACCATTGATGAACTCATTGGAAATCTCAAAACTTATGAGGTAAAGAGAAAAAAGGATCTTGAAAGAAGAGAGCCCAAGAAGGAGAAGAACCTGGTTCTCAAGGCTGCCAACAAAGACTCAAGTAGTGATGAATCCGACATGGAGTATCTCACTCGAATATTCCAAAAGATGATTCGAAAAAATGGTGGGATTCCAAAAAAAGGAAGTTCCGGCAGGAATTTCAAAGAAAATGATTGCTGCCATAAGTGTGGAAAGTCTGGACACTTCATTAAAGATTGTCCTCTTCATAAGCAGGATCATTATAAAACCAACACTGATAAGGTGGCTAAGAGGAACCGGGTCCCTGACGGGAAGTTCAAAAGAAGAGATGTTGCTGACAACAGGGTGAAACAAGCTTTGGCTGACTGGAGAAATTCCTCTGGTGAATCTGAAGGTGAAGATAACCAAGGAGATACATCTATGATGGTTGCTGACAATGGATCTTCAGAATATGAGTCAATCTTTGCACTAATGGCCAAATCTGATGATGATGAGGACACGGAGGAAGATGAGGTAAGTTTTCTTGATGTTCAAAGAAATTTGAAAACTTACTCTAAGAAAAAATTGATGTCCTTAGCAAATGTGTTGATTGATGTCTATCATAGCCTCATTAATGAGAAAAATATTTTAATAGAAGAATATGTGACGTAGAACAAGAGAGGGATAATATGGTAGTTTCCATTGTAGATTTGAAGGAACAAATGGAAGAAATAACTAGAGAAAATAACTTGTTGAAAATCCAAACGAAAAAATAGATGGACAATACTAAGGGTAAAGAAGTGGCTAGTGAGGCTCAACCTGAGCTTGAGAGTGAGCTTAAGAAAGTTAAAACAAGTCTTGTTGTTGAGCTTGAAAAGAATAGACAACTTCAAGAGGATTTGAAAAGGGTTAAAAATGATATTGATAAGTCACTTAATTATACCTGGTCCTCTGATGTAATGACGTCTATGTACAAGAGTAATGGTGAAAACATGCAAGGAATCGGGTTCCAAAAGGCTAAAACCTCCTATAATCCCCAAAGCAAGTATGTAATTGTGGCTGATAATAGGTTGTGCACTTATTGTGGTCAAACAGGTCATTACAAGGACTCTTGTAAAACTAAAATTCAGTCT
The DNA here is from genome assembly GCA_005239495.1 of Nicotiana undulata. NCBI lineage: Eukaryota > Viridiplantae > Streptophyta > Magnoliopsida > Solanales > Solanaceae > Nicotiana > Nicotiana undulata. The sequence goes on from ML288281.1 coordinate 44,116, forward strand.
TTGCAGAAAAATAAAGTCTTTGTTGAAAAGAGGCCTACTAATGAGGAACCTGGTTCCCTGAAAATAAAATATGTGCTTCATGCAAGGGCAAACAAAAGTTTGATCCGCCCGTTCTATCATTATAAGGGACCCAAGTTGGCTTGGGTTCCTAAGTCTAGTCATTGATTTAGTGTGCAGGCTGAAGTGAGAGGTAGCAGTAAAAAAAATGGTACATGGATAGTGGTTGCTCTAATTACAAGATTAGAAGAATGAATGACTTTCTCTCACTCTAGGCCTTCTAAGGTGGGAGTGTGTCCTTTGGAAACAACAAGAAGGCTATATTCTTGTTGTTGACAAAATTGACAAAACACTCTCCCATGCAATTTGAAAATGTGTACTATGTGAATGGCTAGAAATATAGCTTGTTGAGTGTGTTTCAAATCTGTGATAAAGAAAAATGAAGTGAAGTTCTTGTCCAAATCTTGCACTTTCACCAATCTTAAAACTGGTGAAATGGTATTGATAGCCAAGAGATTCAAGAATATCTATGTTGCAGACCTTGATTCACTAAATGGTGGTGATATAACATGCTTTAAGTGTCATTGATGATGATGTAGAGTTATGGCACAGACCGACTGGGGCATGCGAATTTTTATTTGCTGGAAAAATCGGTTATGGAGGACCTGATGAGTTGGTATTTTACCAACTTATCTCCTCTCAATATTTAGGCTTTGGTATAATTTTGATAGAAAACTAGGGCATTTTCTAATAATTATTGGATATTTTCAGGTATCATGTGATTTGGAGAAGAAATAGAAGAAACCAAGTCAAAATAGGACAAAATGAGGAAAAATGACTGAAGCCAGTTATTCTTCGCGATTGCAAGGTCTGGTCCGCGATCGCAGAAGTCAATGAGAAGGTGAACCGCGATCACAGAGTTGTTTACGCGATCGCGGAGAAGGACTTGTCACCAGCCCTGCAATGTTCTACACGATCGCAAAGGATAGTCACGCGATCGCAGAAGAGAGAGACCAGACTCGACACGATCGCAGGTGTTGTCACGCGATCGCAGAGCTACAGAAACTAAGCCTACGCGATCGCAATCGTATTCACGCGATCGCGATGAATATAAACTGGGCGAATTCTGGGCAGTTTTGTAATTTCACCCAATCTTCCCCAAACCATTTTTATACACGACTTGGCAGATCTTTTGGGATATCTTTGGCTTTGAAAAATATAATTTTTGAGTAGAGAAGAAGAGAGAAAACATTTGTGCAAGCTAGTGTTTGCACACACACTTGGGATTTGAAGATTTCAACCTTGTGGTTAAGGATTTCTTACCCATTTATGTTTGTTTTCTTCATTTTCTTGATTTGTATTGAATATTTAAGTGTGTAGTATTTGTTTCCAACACTTGAATCTTGTTTATGAAAATATTCATATTTAAAGTGTGGATTAAATACCTTGTTGTGCTTATGTATTGAATAATTTTCATATATTTATGAAGTGAGTTATTGTTTCTTTAATTATTCTTGTTCTTTAATGTTTCCGAAGGGATTAGATAACCTTAGGACTCGCTCATTAACTCCGAATTAATTTTGGAAAAGATAATTTGGGGTTGGGAAAGATTAATTAACAAGAACTTTAGGCTTTAACTCTCATTTTATAGATTCTACCTAGGGATAGAATTGAACTACTTGTAGTCATATCCGGGTGTGCTTAATATCTTAACTGGGTTAGGAATAATTCAATTAGGAAGTCTTATTAGTCTTTGGAAAAAGCTAATTAAGAATTATTATCCGTGTCTAATTAACATAAACTCGCTCATATTTGTAAAATCGTGAAATACATTAGATCGTTACTTGAGTGTAATTCCCGAGGCATCCATACTTGTTTCCATTGATCATTTTACTTGCTTTCTAGGTTAGTTTATATTGTCGCATTTAGTTATAAACAATTTCAAAACCAAAATCTATTTGCTTGGCATTGCGCGATAAGTGATAATTCTCTTACATTCCTAATCGCCTCCATATTGTTCTCTGTGGGATTCGACCCCAACCTTGTTGGGTTACTATATTTGACATCGATCGCTTACACTATTTTAAGGTGTAATTTGAGCGTATCGGGACCTGGTTCATGGGCGAAGCATTCAACACTCCTTGCTACCTTATTAACAAATGCATGATCATGTCCCTTCTCGAGAAGTCTCTCTATGAACTGCTCAATGGGAGAAAACCAACGCTGACTTACCCGGGAGCCTTTGGATGCAAAATGTTTTGTTCTCAACAATGGTGGAAAATGTTCACATAACAAAAAAAAGATGAATATGAAGAATTTACAAATGCTCCTGATGAAGCTATAGATATTGAAAATGGAAAGACTAATTTGATGAGTCAAGTTAAGCAAAGCGATTAAGGAGATGCAGCAGAATCTCCAAAAGGCACAGAGGAACTGGTCCCTCTATCACCTCGACTGAAGCTGAACATAGAGTTGTGGATGTAGCATCAGGCACTCCTGATGCAGAACAAAAGAGTGGAAGTCATGATTCTGTTGATGTCAATGATGATTCATGTATAGAGGAACCTGGTCCTTCAAATTCTGAAGTTCAAGTATCCCCTAGAAGCAAAAGAGTTCCCATCCCTTCAAAATGTAATCACACCCTTAGACTCTGGTATTCAACCTAGTTCTAAGGCAAGGAACATGTTTTCCCTCTCAGCGTTCTTGTCTCAAATCGAGCCTAAGAAGATCAAAGAAGCATTGAAAATGCTTACTAGATAGCTGCTATGCAATAAGAACTCCATCGGTTGAGAGGAACCAAGTGTGACAGTTGGTCCCTAGGCCTTCAGACAGAACAGTGATTGGAACCTGGCCCAAAAGACTCCCACTTGAAGTCCGCTAAGGGAATTTTGAGGTATCCTAAGGGAACGCACGACCTGGTCCTTATCTATTTTTCAGAAGATACTTTTGACTTGGTTGGATATGCTGAATATCTGGTGGATAGAAAGAGCACATTTGGAACAACACATTTTCTAGGGTCATGCTTGATCTCATGGGGTGCAAAGAAACAAACCGTGTGGCTCTTTCTACTGCTGAAGCTGAATAAGTGGTTGTTGCTTCTTTTTGTGCTCAACTACTACAGATCAAGCAACATCTTGAAGACTTTGGTGTATTTACAACTTGAACCCAGTACAACACAAGAGGACAAAGCGCATTGATGTGCGACATCACTTTTTGAGGGATAATGTTGAAAAGGTTCCGATTGGTATGAAGTTATGGAAGATGGAGGACCAGGTAGCAGACATCTTCACCAAGGCGCTGAGCAGTGAACACTTTGAAAGAAATCGTCTGGAGTTGGGGTTGATCAAGATTAACTAAGGACCTGGTCCCTCGATGATTGACTATGTTAACAAGGAAAGGTACAATGCTAAAATGTGTTTTTTGGCGACATCTAACTCAAATTTATACCGTTACTGGTATGCATACATGGCAGTTTCAGGACAAAACAAGTAAGAGTGACATTGCCCTTCTAGGAGTTTTTGCTCAAAATTTCAAAAACCGTCAAGGAACCTGGTTCCTATGACTCAGGTTAGTAGTCTCTGCAATACTTATATGCCTTTTTAAACTGCTGAAGTGTAATGTCATTAATTTATTCCCATCTCTCTACAAATTTTTTAAGTCCAAAATGTTAAACTTTTCTGAACTGACCCGTTGCCCCGAAAAACTATTTCCTTCTCTCACACCCAACCAAAACCGATTCTTTTCTTCAAAACTAAATCAACTTTATCTCGAAAAGAATCCTTCTCTCAAAATATGCCAGAAGCGAACCCAACTCTTTCACCTCCCTAAATCTTAGCTCCATCTAAATCGAAACCTAAGAAGTCTTTGGTAGGTTTAATGGGACTTTAACTGAAAAAGAACGGGATGGATCTAATATTCTAGAGAGCGAGGCTGAAATTGTTGATGGGTTTGTAGAAGCCTTGAAGGATGGAGGAATCGGTGAATGTGCTGGAAAAAAAAGGGAACTGAATGACGTACCTGGTGCCTCAAATCCTTCTCAAGATGTTAATTCTAATGATGATCCTTTTATTTTTGAGTTTTGTGTTTAAACGAACTTTCGATCCAGTGAAAAGGATTGATGAAAAGTAGGTTGAATGATGTGACTTGCTGATGTGGTGATTGTGGAAGACAGAATGAAGTGGAAAAATCTTCACTTGTGAATTTTTTTTTTGAGAAAAGAAAGTTGACTGAGAAAGATGCAGCAGATGATAAGGGTGAACAGACTGAGAAGAAGAAGAGGGAGACATGGCGGCTCAGGGAAAGAAAGGGTAGTGTGAATGAGGAATCTAGTTCCTTACATAAGCAAAAGGTTGACTTATCAGGTTTGGAGAGGTAAAAGACTCTCAAGTCTCATAAAGTGCTGTTAGGCAGAGTGTTGACTCTGATATTGCTAAAAAATGGAGGAACTTCTTGACATTGTTGATTTCCAAAAAAAAATAAAAATAGAATCACCTATTTGTTCCTCCAAGTTCCAACTTTTATAAAGAAGAAGTAAAAACTTTTATGTTGTATGTGATACTCTGATACTATATGTGCATGTAACTAAGTTTGTTCTTGATGAGGAGAAGCTTGGGGAGATTCTTGGTGGTCTGGTTGATGGTTCGGCCTGCTCAGATAGGTAGAGAACCAGGTCCCCGTGGACCCTTGGCAGAATAGAATGCTAAGTTGAAGGGCGAGAATGAAAGATTGAGGAAATATGTGTAGGACCTAAGAGAGCATATGATCATTGATCAAAGGATTGTGAATGAACGAATGGACAAGCTCATCAAGGCCTTAGCCCCTTACTTTCCCTCCTGCCCAGTGATCCATGTCTTTCACTCCTTCCAAATTCCCTTGAATTCCTATCTTTTTTTTATCCCTATGTTTGATGACACTAGTACTATAGTTGTTTAAATTTCCATATTATGTATTGTTGAAACTCCTGTGCTTTTATTATAATTACTCCACTATGGGAAATCACTCTATTTTGTGCAATGACATTCACTTATTGTTCTTGTTATTGTTTATGTTGTGTTTCCCAAGTGGTATGAGTTAATGTTACTGAACTTCTTTTGGCTATTCTTCTTCTGTTATTCTTTTCAATAATGCCAAAAGGGGGAAGTTATATAGGTGTCAACATGGTGGATGAACATAATCGAATTGATATGTTGTGTTGTGCATGAAAGATAGCTCTGCTTCGCAGGGGGACCGTTGAACATTGCTGATAACATGTTGATTATAGGTCTGATCCGCATGGAAACATGTGAGGAATATGGTTCTCAAGGGGAACATTAATTTTGGGTTTGTCATCATCAAAAAGTAGAAAATTGATAAGTTATGTTATTTTGTGTTTTGATGATTTGCCAAACAATCTTGAAGAACCAGTTGTGATCAGTTCCTTTGGTATGGTTCTCATGGGGAATATGGCTGATTCGTAGAGGGAACAATGTGGATAACTAGTTCTCAGGGGGAATATTAATTCTAAGTTTGTCATCATCAAAAATGGGGAAATTGTTAAGTTATGCGTCTTTTGTTTTGATGATTTGACAAACTTCATGAGAGAACCAGATAAGGAACCTGATACAATTAGTTCTCTTGAGTTCAGAGTAACCGGTCAGATGTCTGGTTAATTCTCAACAAAATCAGATAAGAGAACAACAAAGGGAACAAATATGGATTAGTTCTCCTGGTCGTCGTATAGTAAACTCTACAGCTTTAAACATTCTCAAGACCTTAAGATCACAAGGTTTCAGGTTGGGATCCACATTGGTATATGGCTCAACTCTTCAGATTCGAAGGAAAAACTGAGGGCACATATTCCTACCAGTTCCCAAGGTGACTGTACAAAGTCAACTCTCTAGTTGGAAAGTTATTGCCTGCACACGCTACAACACATGAACAGTGCAACAGTCAACTTTCTGTGGAAAGCTTTTTACCTATCTTGCTTACGTCATTGTAAGTGATGTCACACATGTATTATTAACATCAGGGAAGGTAAAACAATCACTTGAACACTTTCAAACAAAAAGAAAATATTCTCTCAAGTGCTAGCCACCACATCTCTCAAGAACAAAGCTACTGCAACCTCAAGGACCAGATCCAAAGATTGAAGATATCTTAAGTCCTTAGGTTTGTTGAGTCTTTGTTATTTTGTTCTTCACTTGTAATTCCTACTTAGCTTAGTTAGAAGCACTGCGTAGGAAACCCTTTGTAAATCATAAACCCTTGTGTTTGTGTCTTGGCTAGAGTTAGTCATGTAGTAATGTCTTTGTAATAGAGTTATTACAAAGTGGCTTGTAATAGTGTTGTTACAAGTTAGTGAGTGATTAAGTCCTTGTACTAGAGTTATTACAAAGTGGCTTGTAATAGTGTTGTTACAAGTTAGTGAGTGATTAAGTCCTTGTACTAGAGTTATTACAAAGTGGCTTGTAATAGTGTAGTTACAAGTTAGTGAGGGATTAAGAGGTTAATTCCTAGGTTACAATAGGTTGTAATCTAAAGATTGCTCAGTAGTGAAGTTGAAATCCTACAAGGGTAGGTCGTGGTTTTTAATCTCGTTGAGTTGGGAGTTTTCCACATAAAATTCCTATGTGTTCTTTGTTTACTGCTGATTTACTGTGGGAGCAAATAGAGAACTTGGTTTCCTATACTGTTTGGTTTTACAGTCTGTTGCTTACGGTGGGAACTGATAGAGAATTGGGTTATCTATACAGTTTGGTGGACGCTTAGTTTCTATCAATAAAGTTCTATTACAGGAGAAGGAAGCATGTCCTTTGGGGTGTAGGAAAGCAGATCCTAACTCCTGGAGCTGGGAAGCTAACTAGACTCTCAGGTAACACATCTCAACTCTATATGATTCAAGTGGTACCTTCTATGTGAAACACATTACAATGGTATTCCTTAGATTCAAAAGTAGAGATTACACAAGACCCTAGACTCTTACAATTGCTTCATGCGTTTAAGGATCTCTTTGAGGAACCTACTCAATTACCTCCTACTAGAGCGGTGTTTGATCATAGAATCATATTACATGCTAACACTGAACCTATAAACAAAATGCCATATAGATATCCAACAGTCAACAAGGACATCATTGAATCACTAGCTCAACAAATGTTGGATCACGGTATCATTCAACCTAGCAACAGTCCATTTACTCCACTTGTAGTCTTAGTTGGGAAGGGAGATGGAACATGGAGACGATGTGTTGATTATAGAGACTTAAATAAGCAGATGACAAAGAATAAATTTCCTATTCCAATTGTGTAGGATCTGCTAGATGAGTTATGGGAGTCTAATATATTTTCAAAAATAGATTAACGGTTTTGTTATCATCAATTAAGAATGGCCAATGAAGATGTCCCAAAACAACCTTCAGAACTCATGCTGGTCACTATGAGCATTTGTTGATGCCCTTTGGGTTATTAAATGCTCCTTCAACTTTTCAAGGCCTAATGAACTCAGTTTTCCAGCTCTTTCTTAGGAAGTTTGTACTGATTTTCTTTGATGACATACTAATCTATAGTAGAAATTTGGAAGACCATATGCTACACTTAAAGTCTGTGTTCAATGAGATGAAGAAACACCTCAGGTTTGCTAAGCATAGCAATGTTTCTTTGGAGTAGACATGATAGAGTACTTAGGGCATTTCATTACTGCTGAAGGAGTATCAAAAGATCCTCAAAAAGATAGAATCAGTGAAGAACTGGCCTCTTCCAACCACTATCAAACAATTAAGAGGATTCTTAGGTCTAGCAGGTCATCACATGAGATTCATAAAAGGATTTGGGATCATCAGTAATCCACTAACTGATCTCCTTAAAAAAGACAACTTTAAATAGTCACCTACTGCCTCTACAGCTTTTGAACAATTGAAATCTTCTCTTACTCAAGCACCAGTTCTGGCATTACCCGATGTTAATAAAACCTTTATGGTAGACACTGATGCAAGTGGACAAGGAATAAGTGTTGTCCTCATACAACAGGGTCATCATATTTCTTTTATTAGCAAAGCTCTTTTACCTAGACATGTTGCTCTCTCAATCTATGACAAAGAATTGTTATCCATTATTCATGACGTAACCAAGTTGTCTCTATACTTGCTTGGCCAAAAGTTCATTATCAGAACTGATCAAAGAGCTCTCAAATTTCTAATAAAACAGAAGCTTCACACCAATTCTCAGTTGATGTGGTTAACAAAGTTGATGCCCTTTGACTATACCATTGACTACAATAAAGGAATGGAAAATAAAGTGGTAGATGCTCTTTCTAGGGTATCTAGGGCTAAACTATTTTCAATAGTCATCTCAACCACCAACTCAGAATTATTAAAAGTTGTAGCCCACAGTTGGGATAGAGATCTGAGCTAAGAGCCATCATTGAGCAACTGAAGGTGGATCCTATAGACAAACAGTTCACTTGGAAACAAAATATTGCAAATCAATTAAATAAAACAACTCCTGAAAAAAACTCTCTCGTTTTCTCTGTAGCTTGGCGACCTCATGCACGTTTAGGGAAGCCATGGCTGCTGCGAGCTCTCCCCAGCCTTTGGCTGTGGGAGAGACAACTAAAAACACTCAAGAAATAGTTCCTAACATGAAGCCAAAGCAATCCTACGCTGCCCAGATCAATTCAAACAAATCTGCCGCACTTTCGACAAAAATTGAATTGCGTCCAGTTCATATGGTTCATGGTGAACCAACTGTAGAGTTCAATGTTGAAGAGGTGAATGCATTCACCATCGAAGAAGGATTGCACCATGCTGTAATTCTTAAATTTTCATATGGAAAGCCAGATATCCAAGAGTTACGGCAGATCATACCAAAACAATTCGACGTCAAAGGATCGTGCAATATTGGACTGCTTGAATTTCGACATGTCTTGGTCAGATTCGACCTCTTTGAAGATTATGTCCAGTGCTTATCTAGGTATACTGGTTATGTGAAGTCCAAGGGTGAAGATTTCTTCTTTAGAACTTTTCCATGGACTATAGGTTTTAATCCTAGAGAGGAAACAAGTAAGGCAATCGTCTGGATTTCTTTTCCAATGCTGCCGCCAAATCTTTTTGCTAAGAAATCATTGTTGTCAATTGCGTCAGCAGTAGGGAAGCCCCTTGCAGTGAATAAAGCAACACAAGATCGAACAAGACCAAGTGTCGCTAGAGTAAAAGTACTTCTGGATATTTTAGACAAACATCCAAAGCGAGTTAAAATTCATATTGTCGACAAAAGTTCGGGGAAATCTGTTGAGCACTGTCAGGAGGTTGTTTATGATAATCTCCCAAGATATTGCACATATTGTAAACATCAAGGACATGATGAAAGGTCATGTCGTGTGATGAATGTGAAAACTAAGGCAGATGATGCAATTGCGATAGAAAAAGGTGCTGGACATGATGATTTTCAGCCCGCTATTGAGTCGAGTAGTGTTGAGCAGTTAAAAGGATATGCCAGAGATTTTTTGAATACAAAAAGAGCTGGGAAAATTGTGGAGGAAGGATTAGTGGTGGATAATGAAGGTAAGCAGCAACAGGTCTTGAATTTGCATACTGAAGGAGTGCAACAGGTTGTTACTGTCAAAGAAGGTGTTGTTGTTAGTGCTCCTAAGGCCAATGTTCAGTTGGATACAAGAAATAATGCAAGGCAATATAATGAACAGCAGGGTGATGGAAAACAGATTATAACAGTTGATGGATTTGGAAATCATGGAACTGCTGCTACAGTTCCTGTGAATCGAGCTATAACCAGGATTTCAGGTGATATTTCTTCTGCAGTAGCGAGAGGTACACAGCCTTCTCATTCTCATGAAGGTGAGGTTTTGAATCAAGTGAACACTGTAAATAATCAACAAAAGGTAGCACAAGTTGATGAAGGTTCTTTGAGTCATGAAACTGGTGTTCAGGCAGTAGATAAAATAGCTGAGATGCGTGACATTCAAGACAAAGCTGGATTTTTTTTTACGCCGGCTCGATATGTTGGTGGTACTGATGGGAGTAAGGATGATAAGATAGAGAGGAAGGCATCAGGTGTACAGGGCACGACTAGAGATGCACAAGAACCTGGGCAATTTCATCTTGTTGCTGGGGCACCTAGGATTCAAATTGGTTATGATCAAAATACTACAGTTGCACGTGAAATACTTGGAAAACCAGCAGTTGGTACTCCTACTATTGTTGCATTGAATAGTTCTGTTGATGCTGCTATAGCTATCAGTGTTAAACAGGCTGCTGCAGTTGAACTTGTTGAAAAGGCTACTAAGAAAGCAGGAGTCATTGAAGCTGGTGCACAAATTGATACTACAGGTGCAAGATATGATGGATTGGAAGCTGCTCATGGGAAATTGATTGATAAAGGGGCAGCTGCCACAGTAGCTGCAATGTCCCAGCCTATGCAACAAATCAAAGATCGAGATTGGACAGTGGTTAATCGATCTTATACATCACCTCGGACAGCAAAATCTCAAGGTAATAGAAAGCAGAATGTTGCAGAAACTTCTGCAGATGCAAGATGTGCTGAATCAAAGAAAATCAGGTGCTCAAACACCTTTGAAACATTGAATAATGAGCAGGAAGATGTTGTGGGCTTTTTGAAACAGAAAGATATAAATCCAAGTTCAAAAAATAGGCAAGAGAGGTCTTCAGGCAGTGCAAGAAATGAGCAGAAGTATGGTTTTCCAGAAAATGCATCAACAGACATGGTTCCATTTGTGGAGGAGCTAACGGGCAATCAAGCACATAGCTCCAATACACCTACACTGCATTTCTCTAGTCCTCACGTTGAAAAGATCATCAAGGACGCCCAGAATGCAATGGCAGCACATACCAATATAGTTAAACAACCAATTGTGACGTTGAACACATCCGCCTTTGAAATTCCTTCACAGTCTTTGGAGTCCTGTGGTGAATATGGAGATGAGTTGATGTTTTCCACTGGGAATAACAATGAAATAATACAGGCAAATGTGAGGGAGATGTCTATAAAATCCAAGCTTTGGGCAGTCCAACGCGAGGAGGATGATGAAGAAGACTGGGGTGCAGATTTTGAAGGGGAGTCGATTGAGGACGGTGATCAACAGAGTGAAGATGAGGGGATGTTGTCAGTTGGCTCACCTGCTGTGCACTTAGGGTTAGGAAGCAAGCTTAATGCTCAAGCCCCAGATTTTATCCCTAAATCAAGTCAACAAAACACTGGAACAAAAACAACAGATGCTAAGTCGATAGAAGTAGCAGTAACAACTCAAGCTGGGCAGCGGTAGATAATTGAAAACATTCCAGCAGCTATTTGTGCGAGCGATCAACATGACGCAGCAGCTTCAAGTTCTGGAAAGCAGCAGCAAGTAACAAACAATTCAAAAGCAGTAATTTTAGCGTCAAAAGATGGGCAACAACAGCAGAATCCAAACGAACCAGTTATTAGCTTGGAGGAAAGAAAACTCTTGGACGCGATGGTAAGTTCCAAATCTGAAAATTGTTAAATCATGCTGCTTTTAGCACATGTCGTGTGAGTAGGAGCAGGAATAAGGTGCAAGACATAGAACTACAACAAAGTAAGGCAGCCTTGGCAAATCTGCACAATGGAAATGCCTTGACGTCACAAGGTATGGAGAAGGACATGGTAAATTCGGTGAAACTGGGCAGATATATATATGAAGAAGGTGAGGAAGATTTAATGATGCAACAGTGCAGGGCAGAGGCAGCAAGGAAAGGTGATTTATCACCAATGCATAGCGGACAAAGCAAGAAGACACACACAAGGAAGAAGAGTTGGGATGGCCGGGTGAATGAGGAATCAAATATTAGGCGACTTCCTATGAGAGTTGCCAAGCAAAAACAAGTTGTCCCAACCACATCTACGAGATCCAACCGTTCAAAAAAGAAGTCATGAATTTTGAAGACATTTTGAAGAGGTGTGATGAAGATGAAAAAGAAGTACAAATTGAAGAAGCTACAAATTTGGATAAGAAGGGACAAGATTTTAATTCCTACTATATTTTATTATATCACTTTCTTAGTATTGTCATCATCACAGAGTATGTTATAAACTCTGTGATGATCATAGAATATTTGGTTCTTTCTAGTTCTTACTTTTTACATGCATGCTAGTAAGTGAGGCTATTTTTATGCCTCGATAGGATTTAGTAAGGTAAGGTTTAGCCCGGTATTTGTTTTCTCATGGCCTATGCCTTTGGAAAATACCCAAATGGCTATGAGATTATATGCCCTCGTGAGACTTTGCCGGCAGCTACACCATGATTCCTCTACATGAGGCTGCCATATAGGGCATTGTGAGGCGCAGAGGAGTGATTATATAGCCAAGGCATAATGGCAACAATACTGGTGCTATTGTCCCCCTTATTGTACTACTCCTATGTGGTTCTTTTTATTTTTATTATTAATAAAACTAGCCCTAGGCTCCTCGCCTAGTGGATTTGCTAAAAAAAAAAAAAAAAACTTGGAACCAGGATCAATTGGGGAGAAAAGGCAAACTAGTGGTTGACAAAGTACCACAACTCAGATTGGATATCATTTATTTGTGTCATTCTACACCCCAAGGTGGTCACTTAAGTATAGAGGCAACATTAAAGAAAGTTTGACCTTGTTCTACTGGAGGAGCATAAGAGAGCATGTCCAACTCTTTGTTTAGAAGTGTGATTTCTGTCAAAGGAAGTCTGACTTAGCTACATATCCTGGTCTCCTACAACCTCTTCCGATTGCAGAAGTGGTATGGTCTCAAATGAGTCTGGATTTCATTGATGGATTACCTAAATCAAAAAGTTATGATTCTACACCCCAAGGTGGTCACTGAAAGTCAGGTTTCCTCACTTTCATCCTTGTGGTCAAGGATCATTTGCAGGAGGGAGTATTGAAATGCTAAATTCAACAATCGCAGCGTACTCTAATAGGAGACTCCATCTCAGCTAAAGCAGTTAGTTATGCCAAGTCAGCTGAAAGTTAGCTAGAAAGTTAGTTAGAATAGTTCGCTGGAGATATGAAGTTTCTGAAAAAATGAGTCATGTATTAATTCATAAAAGGACTACAATGTATCATTTTACAATCATCAATGAAATACAATACAATTTCTCTCTCACAATCCTCTTATTCTCAATTACAATTTCTGCATTCCATAAATTGTTATCTTCGAGTTTCCCTATCAAACTCCTAGCTCAGCTCTTCAATTCTCGAGTTCTCTGTGAATTCCTGCGATTGAGATATCAGTTTCATTTACAAAGTTAACTCAATTTGCTTTACTTATGCTCTTGGCCACATAATATCCGAACGACCTCATTATCTTTTGTGGACCAACACATACTTCAAGACTATGTAGATCAATCCCTAAGCTCATTTTAATTTAGGAGAATTTTTGGGACATTACAACAAAAGAGACGTCTCATATTTTTAGAAGGAAATAAAGAAAATACTACAATTTTTTTCCTTATCGCTTCATTCCATTAATTAGATTTGACATGGTATGTTCAAATGAAAAGAGACGAAAGGATATTGAGAAAAATAAACATAAAAGAAAGAAAGAAGAAATAACACGAACTAGTAAAAGAGAAAGGTAAAGAAGGAAAAGAAATGAAAAGCCCGAAAAGATCGGGATTTACAAGCGTCGAGACTAGAGAGTAAGAGGATAGACTTGTTTGATATAAAGAAAAAAGAGAAATTTAGGGAGGTTTAAAAAAGGAAAAAATAAAAAAAAATCATTTTTAATACTCTTGATTTTTAACACATAGCAAGTCTTAATTGGTGCACGACTACTACATTCTTTTTAAATTTGGGGATGACCGAAAAGTAAGCTATTCATACCATTGCAAACAAGTTAGGAGGGTTGGACCTAAAATGTCGTAATATAATGAAAAAATAGAACTACTTTGGGGTATAGTCATGTATTATCCATTTCTTAATTGTTTCTTTACATGGTGAAATGATGAATTCTTTTGTTATATCATGCTTAAGAAATTATATTACCACTTTTTGTTGCAATTTAATGATACAAGTGAAGTTCATTTTCATTTTACTAGGTCTCTAATGGGAGGTATAAGAGCTATAGGTGGGAGTGTTCATGATTCGGTTTGGGTCGGTTTTTTCCTAAATAGAAACCAAACCAAGTAAGTCGGTTTTTCAAATATTGGAACCAAACCAAATCAATTAAGTCGGTTTTTTAATTGATTTGGTTTTTGTCGGTTTTTTGATTATTTCTTAAATATGAGACATACACTACCAAACACATATTCCGGTGACTACATTTTCAACGTAATGCTATCAAACCGATTTGTCTTTGAAAAATCTATCATTTACCAAGATATATTGATGATAATTAACTCAAATAGTGATGAATAACTTAAGTATTCAATTAAATATCGATTATTTTTATCATGAAATAATTCTTATACTTAGGAAAAGAATACTGCCAATCAAACTAGAAGGCAAAGAATTATATTATAATAATAGCAAAGAACTAGACTAAAAATACAATGGACTAATATGTATCACAAAATTTTAGAAACTTTATATAAAAATATACATATATAAAGGTGTAATAATAAATATAAATAGCTACTTTTATAGTCCGTTTGGTTCGGTCTTTTTCGGTTATTTTTTTATTAAAACCAAAATCAAACCAAATTTGATCTATTTTTAAAATTCAAAACCAAAACCAAACCAAACCAAACCTAAAAGTATCGAATTTTTTGGTCAGTTTGGTTTGGTTTTCGATTTTTCGAATTTTTATGAACACCTCTAGCTAGGGGTGTACATAGGTCGGGTTGGTTCGGATTTTCTAATTACCAAACCAAACCATTTGTATCGGTTATTAAAATTAAATACCAAACCAAACCAATAAAAGTCGGGTTTTTAATCTCGGGTTTTTCGGGTTTTCGAATTTTCGGGTTTTTCGGTTTTTTTTTTTCATAAAGTCTTCATAGCACAAAGTGTAAAATTTGTGCTCCGTATATTTCTTTAATCCTAGTAAGACAGAACTATATAAAGTGTTTTCAATAAAATAACATAAATATGAGATGAGTCATGACATTGTACGAAAATATTCAACAATAAAAATAATAAAATCGCATAAAATAAATATTATTAATAAGCCATAATGTAAACAAACATAATTTAAAATTATGACTAATAAGTACTATATTTACATGACTAGCCACAAAAAGAAAAATAAGTCATACATTTTATCTAAATAATGGAAAAACTAAAAAAATAGATATCCAACACTATTTTCATCATAGTACAATCGAATTGAATGTCTTTAATTAGCATTAGTATTGATTTGATTTTGGTTTAAGATCTATTTGAGTTACTAACATTTATGTACTATATATAAAACTTATTGGAGCATCCAAAAATTATAAGTCCAAACTTGAAATAATACGTTAAAAGATAAAACTATGAAAAAGTTTAAGAAATATTTATAAACTACACACTATTATAAATATTTTTATGCATTAAATATATTTAAAACTTCTATATATATTATGTCGGGTTGATTTGGTTCGGTTTGATTTTTTTAGTTAAAATCAAATCAAACCAAATATGATCGGGTTTTTTTATTCAACACCAAACCAAATCAAACAAAATCATAGTCGGGTTTTTTTTCTCGATTTGACTCGAATTATCGGGTTGGTGCGGTTTGTCGGTTTCATTTGTACACCCCTACCCCTAGCTACCAACTAGGATTGAGTCTGAATTGGAGGTGCCGCTGGAATAACGAGTGTGTCATTATCTAAGTTTTCTTCGTCATATTCGATAAATTATGCGAAGAATAATTCATGATATAGTGATTTCTTATTCAAATTAATATTATAATAAGATCTACGTGAGTATAATCATTTACATGATTACTAGATGCACCAACTTTTCTCTTATCCCGATTACCTCTGCTTCCTCAAAAAAAATCTAGACATTACTATAATTTATGCAAGTACCAAATAACAATAATTTATAATTCAACTATAATAAAATTAAGTACGGTAAAGCCTGTACTGATAGCAGAAGAAAAAGAAACTCATTATAGCAAAATAGGACGAAATCCAAGAGAGGGTACTGCTCAAACTGCAATCTACATCCACTTTCATTCCTTCTTGAAAGCAAAGCAGGCAAAGAATAGAGTAGAATGAAATTCCAATATTTGCAGGAACTTCTTATGGAATGGCTCAAAAGAGAATGCAAAAAGGAATTCTATTGGCTGGGAAACCATTTGTCAGCTCAATATCTTACACTTTTCATACTGGAATAAAGCTGCAGTACTGAAACTATTATAGGTTATTGCACTGAAGAAGGACAAACTATATGGATACATAAACACTACCGCGCAGCAATGAGTTAAGTCAAATGGATATACCAAGATATAGGGTCCGGAACCAAAATGTGGTTATTTTGGACATGTAGAACAATAATAGGTGGGGGAAAAAAAGAGTACAAAAGTATGTATAACGCCTAAAAACTGGGCGCTATACCTTAACGGTAATTTTTGCCGTTAAGGTATAGCGCCCAGTTTTTGAGCGTTATACAAAAAAAAGAAGTACAAGGTATAGCGCCCTTATTACCGGCGCTATACACTAAAGAAATTTTTACATTCCTATACCATATATGAAACCTTATTACCATCCATGTTTAAGGTTTAATTTAATTATATTTAGTATACCAAATTACCAAATCTATACCATAATTAATTTAGGATTATAATTAATGGGCAGTTTTTNTGCAATAAGGGCGCTATACCTGTGTACTTTTTTTTTTTTGTATAACGCCCAAAAACTGGGCGCTATACCTTAACGGCAAAATTACCGTTAAGGTATAGCGCCCAGTTTTTGGGCGTTATACATACTTTTGTACTCTTTTTTTCCCACCTATTATTGTTCTACATGTCCAAAATAACCACATTTTGGTTCCGGGTCCTCAAGATATAGAGTAGTGATAAAAATCATTGATAATTAATTAGTAGGGCAAAAGCAATGTAAATGAAAAACAATCCTAAAGGAGTTGAATAGTTAACCTAGATAAAATAGTTGCTCCGGTCAATGTAATAGTTGGCTAGGTAGAACTAGAGCCTATTTTTGGTTTGGTCCTATTTCTAAAGTCAAATAGAACATGCGATTATGTATACGTTACTTTTTTAGATAATACATAAATTACCCATCCAGGTTGTCTCGTATTACCAGTTGCACCTTTATATTGGACCCCATCGCTTTGTTCAAAGCCCTATAAGTACCACCCCTTGAGCCCACCACGTGGCATCTGAATCATTTTTCACGCCCCAACTCTGTTTATTTTATCATTTTTACCTTTTTTTTATTAATATACTTTTGCCTTTTCTTCTATTTCTTCACTTCACCTTTCTTTTCTTTTTTTTCAACAAAAGAATACCCATCATTTAAAGCCTAAACTAAGAAGTCATGTTAACTGAAAAGAAAATCCAATACTGAAGAACAACAAATTAACAATAATTCAATTAATAAAAATGTCAAGCAAGGACATATAAAAGTGAGAAAGAGACTTCGATTTTGGAATAAAAATGAAAGTTGCCATTTTTTCCGATAACTATCTCGCCGGAGTTTTCTACCTTCGCCTTTTTGTTAAAAGATCCTTCCATTCCATCCTTAAAATTATCTCTAATACATTTTTTTACTTCTTTACATTTTCTTTTTCTGCTTTCTTTTTCTTATTTTTCTTTTCAAACAATATTTCTCACCGAAAAAAATGGTGATTCATGCGACACTTTGAATAATAGAGTGTAACGACCCGCTCGGTCGTTCCGTAGATTTTGCACTAATATTCCTGTTTCTGCCTTGTCATGCACTGGTTATACTGTTGAGGATGTGTTAGAGTCTGTTGGCTCGGGTTAAGCATGGTTGTAGTGAGAACTGAGACACTTAGTCTCTTAAAAATAACTTTATAGTTGGAAAAGTCAACTGGGAGTTGACTTATTGGTAAACGACCTCAGAATGCGATTTTTATGGTTCGGATAGTTTCGTTAGGTGATTTGGGACATAGGAGTGTATTCAGAATATTTTTGTGATGTCCGGTATAGAATTAGGCTTGAATTGGCGAAAGTTGGAAATTTAGAAGTTCTTAGGCTTGAATTCGACGTAGATCTGATGTTTTGGTGTTGTTTTGGGTGTTCCGAAGGTTCGACTAAATTTGAGTTATGTAATGGGACTTGTTAGAATATTCATATGGGGTCCCGAGGAGCTCGGGTGAGTTTTGGATAGGTTTGAGCTGCGTTGTACTCGTTTTTCTTATGCTTCGACGTCGTTTCTTCAAGTATAAATGATATCATATTGAACATATAAGCTCCTATTACTGTTTTGAATGAATAATTATATCCGTATCGTAATTACAGACCCGTAGCAAAAAGAATCGTCGAATTTGGACATCGTATGAGTATTTTATGGGCATTTTATCAAGGTTGCCTGATTTTTCAGGTTAATTACGAAATTGCCACTGACGGCGTATTAAAAATCTGCACTATTTGCAAATCTTAAAACCTACATATCTCCTTCATTATAAGGTCAAATTTAGTTATTCAAAAGTCTAAATTGATTATAATTTCACAAGGAATCCATTGGAAGCATAAAATACGAGTTTCGGGATTGTTTGACACGAGAATCGAGGCAGAAAAACTGGAGAAAAATATACAAAACAAGAGTTTGTTATTTCGGTCATATCTTGAGTTGGGGAGCTCGGATTTGGGCGATTTTCACCATATGGATTGGGGTAAGTGTTCTCTACTCGTTTTTTTGCTTATATTTCATGAATCCATCTTCGTTTTTGGGATTTGATTGATGATTTCAAAGTGAAATTGAGTGATTAGGGCTTGAATTTAAGAGACCTTTTAGAGAGGTGATTTGAGGGGTCAATCGAACTCCGATTTCAGAGTTTTTTATATGTACGGACTCGTGAGATGATGAGAATCATTTTAGTATAAAGTTTGTCGAGTCCGAGACGCGGGCCCGGGGGTCGGGTTTTGGCTAATTTCGAGTTTTGTGCTAAAATTGATATTTTTCAATTGGAATTCATTCCCTTGGCATAATTTAATGAGAAACAATCTGAACTTGGTAGATTTGGAGCACTCGGAAGTTGATTCGAGAGGCAAGCGCGTTGCGGAGTAGCTTTTCGGGCTAGTTTGCAGTAAGTAATGTCTTTAAATCTTGTCGTGAGGGTATGAAACCCCAGAATTTGCACCCTTTCACGGGTTTTGGATTTCACAAATCGTGAATTTGGAAATATATCCCTTTTTAGGCAACTATTGAGTTACGAAACGGCTTATAAAGCTTATTCTCTATAGTACTACTATGATTTGATATACTTGGGTTGTAAGCCATGTTTGGGGCGTAGTGACGATCTGTTTTAACCTCTTGGGGGCTGTTTTACTGATATCCTCACTATTTTGAAACTATGATTTCTCACTCAGTCTTTCTTGTGAAATTGTTAACACTCTTATTTGATGATATTACTATTTCTTGATATGAAATACTATTTTGGGTCGAGAACCCCGTTTTATTCATGGCCCGAGTGGCATGCTGAGAGTGTTATGACTGAGTGTGGATGAGGGCCAATGTTGTGAGGATGTTATGATATGAGAGAGGCCGAGGGCCAATATTGTGAGTGATTTATGCCATGATGTGGCTTGTTTATAGCGCTTGGGCTGTAGGAGCCCCTCCGGAGTCTGTACACACCCCCAGTGAGCGCAGGTACCTACTGAGTGCGAGTGATGCTCGCGGGGCTGATACTGAGTGACTGTGAGGTTGCCCGTTGGGCTGATACTGAGTGATGGTGAGGTGCTGAGGGAAATATTTTTACGAGAAATGATTATGGCCCTAGGGGCAGATTTATGATGATTTTACTGAGTTTTTGACTACGATTCACTTCGTTTTTCAAACTGATTTTACTGAGAGTTTTACTAAGATATATTGAAATTATACTTGTTTCAAAGGATTTCTGGAAATTGGTTTTAGAACTTATGTATTTGAGGTATACTTTATGGTGACTTGGTGGTTTACTGTTTTTGTGAATTGGTGTATCTGTGCTGTGTGTTTTGTATTTCTCAGACAGTGATTTATTTTCATTACTACTGAGTTGGCGTACTCATCATTACTCCATGTACCTTTGTGTACAGATCCAGGTACCGGTTTGGAGCAATAATCGTCCAAGCTCGTTGTTAGTAGCGTTTGGGATTTCTAGGTAGTTGTACAGCGTCCGCAGCTTCTCCATTTCCCTTCCTTTACTAGTATTAGTATTTATTTTATAGACATTGATTTAGAAATTATCAGAGTTAGTTTTAAATTCTTAGTTGCTCGTGACTATGTTGACTCCAGTCTTGGGAGAGTTGTTTAGACTATTATTGGGGCGTTAAGACTTAAGAAATTATTTTATTGCTATGTTTGCTGTTTATTATTGAATTGTGAATTATTATAATAGAACGAATGGGTAGTTATGTGATGATTGGATAGCCTAGTTCCACGATAGGCGCCATCACGACCTGTTAGGATTTGGGGTCGTGACATAGAGGATATACTAATTTAGAAAGGAAGATGAAGAAAAGGACAGAGAGATGAGATGAAACGGAAAAAAGAAGAAACCATGAGTAGATAAATATGAAATTAAGAAAATCTAACAAAAGAATTAATCTATTTGCGGAAGGGGGCTAGGAGTTGTTGGGAGGAGGGAGTTGCTGGGAAGAAGAAGGAGACTGGGGGGGGGGGGAAAATGAAAAAAAAAAAAAAAAAAAGTAAAAAAAAATAAAAAAAAAAAAA
>ML288282.1:0-14087 GCA_005239495.1 Nicotiana undulata
ATTGGTGCAAGCTCTAGTGTGTCTTCAAGATTGGCTTCGAAATGAAAAATTAAAACAACCTATCAGTGTTGAGGAAGATCTTGATCAAATCGAGCAGCTTGAACAAGGTAATAATATTGTTACTATATTTGTTGTATATAAGTGTTGTTGATATGCTTATATTTATCACGCAACTCATTATTTTAATTTTCTTCTTCAGATTTAGCCAGCAATGGAAAAGACCCTTCCATAATTGACGTGTAGTGTTAATATATTTGGTAAGAATTCGAATTTAACCCATCAAAGCCTTAAGTATTTGTTGTATATAAGTGTGTATTTACTGTTAATTGAACTAACAGTGGGAAGCATTATTTTTTCAATGTCCGACACTGGATCCATCATAGTACCAGTTCATATAATCTCTAATACTTTGATCACTTTCGAAACATAGTAGTGTAATCAAGACCTGATTTTCTGCCATACTGGAAACAGGTACTTATTGCATCAATACTGAAGGAAATTAAACACCTCGAGTCCTTGTTGAACAACTTTGGAAGTGGGGGAGGAACAGAAATTAGAAATTAGAGCTGCTCTCAGTTAGTTCTGCTTTTAAAGTCTCCAAGTTTCTACACAGAATCAACCAAAATAGCAGGACCAGAATCTGAGTGATCCTTAGTCATGCTTGTTTTTAGTCAGAAGTTTTATATCTGCTCCTCATTCTTTTTGCAACCATTGCTACTCTACTAGCAAGAACGTGGATCATTGAGTTTTGATGTTACAAGTGTTGAATATGATTTATGTTAATACTCATTTTAATAAGAACAATTTTATTGACTTTTATTTACAGAAAATAAGTATTATAAGTTGAAGGATCGCTTGGAAGCATTTCTTTGTCATACAGTATTGTCTTTGTGCAGTCCAATATTAATTAAATATCATAGTTATATATATCCAAGCTGGATTCGTCTATGAAGTAAGATTCAAAATAAACCCCTAAAACTTCCATGAACAGGTTAATTTTTGCAAATGTGTTCTGTTTTTTAGTATTGTCATTCAGTAATTTGACAATGGACGTTAACTGAAGTACTGAATTCTGTAAAACATTTGTTGCAAATACTTAAGTGTATACTGGCAGGGAGTGTTGTACTTCTAAATCAGCACGATTACCATTTGTAGAATTAGGCCGATAAACCGCCCGATAACCGTCCGATAAGAGGTAAACTGATAAAAATCCGCCCGATATCTTATTGGGTGGCTAGCGGATTAATACATTTAAAAGCCGATAACCGATAAGCCAAATCGTTAAGAGTAAATAACCGCCCAATCCGCCCGATAAGCAGCCCTAACTATGAGTTACAAGATTCCTATCTATAAGTCTTCTGAAGCTTGATATTGAGTCTTGAATGGTCTTCATGCAGACTTTAGGCTTGAACGTTGACGCCTGCTAGTTGCAGGTGCTACTTCATTCTTTTTTCTTTTCTTTTTTTCTTTTTTTATTCTGGATTAAGACTACTTCTGTTGGTCATCTATTGTCGACTCGCATTCTTGCCGCGAGTTTCTGCTACTTCTAACCTGAATTGAATTCTGAAATGACTTCCCTCGTTATTCAGGTGGGTGCCTGCTATTGAATTGAACTTTGAAATAACTTTGAAATGAATTCCCTCATTCTCCAGGTGGGTGCCTGCCATCAAAACAACAAAACAAACAAAATTTTCTGCCCAGTTTGCACTAGGGAGATTTGTGAGTTGTTAGAAAAACTGTAAACCACTTATGTTACTGATGCAATGAGAAGAGTAAACTAAAGACTCGACTAGGATGTGCGTCTCCTGTGAGCAAAACTAAGAATGTTTGACTGGCAAGTGCGTCTGCTAAAAGTAAAGCTTGAAATACCCAAACTAGGAAGTGCGTCTCCTAGGGGTGAAATCTCAACTTAGGAAGTGCGTCTCCTAGGGGGTGGAACTTCAATGACTCAAACTAGGATGTACGTCTCCTGGGAACAAAAACATAACATGCATGACCCACACTAACAAGTGCGTCTCCTAAGGACGAAACTTAAATGACTCACACTAGGAAGTGCGTCTCCTAGGAATGAACTTAAATTAACCAAACTAGGAAGTGCGTCTCCTAGGGATGAAATCTCAATTTAGAAAGTGCGTCTCCTAGACAAATATGACTTGAAAGACCCATACTAGGAAGTGCGCCTCCTATGGGTAAAACTTCAATGACTCAGACTAGGAAGTGCGTCTCTTAGGAATAAAAACATAACTTGAATGACTCGGACTAGGAAGTGTGTCTCCTAGGGGTGAAACTTAAATGATTCACACTAGGAAGTGCGTCTCCTAGGAATAAACTTAAATTAACCAAACTAGGAAGTGCGTCTCCTAGGGATGAAATCTCAATTTGGGAAGTGCGTCTCCTAAACAAAATATGACTTGAAAGACCCAAACTAGGAAGTGCGTCTCCTAGGGGTAAAACTTCAATGACTCAAACTAGGAAGTGCGTCTCCTAGGAATAAAACATAACATGAATGACCCGGACTAGGAAGTGCGTCTCCTATGGGCGAAACTTAAATGACTCACACTAGGAAGTGCGTCTCCTAGGGATGAAATCTCAATTTAGGAAGTGCGTCTCCTGAAAAAAATATGAGTTGAAAGACCCAGACTAGGAAGTGCGTCTCCTAGGGGTAATACTTCAATGACTCAGACTAGGAAGTGCGTCTCTTAGGAATAAAAACATAACCTGAATGACCTGGACTAGGAAGTGCATCTCCTAGGGGCGAAACTTAAATGACTCACACTAGGAAGTGTGTCTCCTAGGAATGAACTTAAATTAACCAAACTAGGAAGTGCGTCTCCTAGGGATGAAATCTCAATTTAGGAAGTGTGTCTCCTAAACAAAATATGACTTGAAAGACTCAGACTAGGAAGTGCGTCTCCTAGGGGTAAAACTTCAATGACTCCAACTAGGAAGTGCGTCTCCTAGGAATAAAAACATAACCTGAATGACCCGACTAGGAAGTATGTCTCCTAGGGGTGAAACCTAATTGACTCACACTAGGAAGTGTGTCTCCTAGGAATGAACTTAAATTAACCAAACTAGGAAGTGCGTCTCCTAGGGATGAAATCTCAATTTAGGAAGTGCGTCTCCTAAACAAAATATGACTTGAAAGACCCCGACTAGGAAGTACGTCTCCTAAGGCTAAAACTTCAATGACTCAAACTAGGAAGTGTGTCTCCTAGGAACAAAAACATAACATGAATGACCCGGACTAGGAAGTGCGTCTCCTAGGGGGTAAAATCTCAAATTAGGAAGTGCATCTCCTGAACAAAAATATATTTGAAAGACCCAGACTAGGAAGTGCATCTCCTAGGGGTGATGTGTGATCTTCTCAATAACCTTTGTATAGGCAGAATTGGGGCATTACACCTGAAAAATTTAAGCTTTGATGTGAACATATCCTTCATCCATGTTTCAGACAAAGAAAAACTTGTGAGTTTAAACATGGTGGTTAGTTTGTGGCCTTGACCTTGAGGGCTTTTGCTCCTTCACTTGCCATGATAACTTTGATTTCCACTTGGAAGACCTTGCTTGTTATTGGTGAACCACCTGTCAACCCTTATCAATAAAAACATCTCTGATCCGTTCAAGCCCAATACCTTATACCCGATGTATTGCTCATGAATTGACATTTACCGAACCTTTGCATTTCCATTGAATCCCAATGCACATCGATTATCATCAAATCAATGCGCATATTGTTCTTTCCTGAATTATGCCGTGTTTATGTGCTAGCCAGATGCCGCTATGTGCAATTGGAAAGCTGGTAACAAATTTTGAAGTCATTTCTCACTTGTTCTGACCAAATAGACTCAAAAGGGGAATTGGATAAAGCAAGAAGAACAAAGTAAGGGACAATCAAACAAGAAAATAACAAAGTAAAAATTTATCACATGTGGACACCAACTCTAATGACTATGACATGCATTTTTGGATTGAGCAGCCTAATATGTCAAGCAAGTCTAATGTTCCACTCTTGTTATACCTCTGAGTTGTGAAATTGGGCTTTAGTGCTCCAATTGTCCTATTTGAACATAATTCTCAGTCGACTTGTAGTGCCCTGAAGGGTTTTCACCATCAAGCCTCTCTCATTTTGCTCCTTTTTCCCCCAGCTCACTGTCGCCTTACGGTGCCCATGAGAGTTTTCACCGATAAGACTCTCACATTTTATCATTTTCTCTCTTTGTGCTGAGAACAAGGTATTACCCACAATGCAGGAAGATCATACTTTCACCACACACTTGATTTGGCATCCTCAAATATTGGTTGGAAGGTCTTTCTTTGGACCGTAATGTAGGCTTTTGGATAGGGTCAAAAAGAAAGGGTGGCATGAAGGCTCAAAATAATTTATGATGAAAGGGTTCAAAGTTACAACTTCTGGAATCAGATCTTTTGGCCAAAATTAAAACTTCTACCCCAGTTTCTTAGTCTGGGAAATTCTTTTTTTTTCTTTTTGATTTTTTTGGGTTTTTGATTTAATGGGACCGAACCTCAGAGTGAAGCTGCCTATGTATCCTTAACAGGAATCAGGTCGAACGTAGTTCCAACGCCTGACCTCACTTTTCTTCTTCTTTCTTTCTTTTTCTCTCCTTTTTTTCATCATTCTTTTTCTTCTTTTTTTTCTTTTCTCTTTTTCCTTTTCCTTTCTTTTTCTTCTTTTTTTATTTTCCTTTCTTTTTCTTCTTTTTCTCTTTTTCTTTTTCTTTTCTAGTTCCTAACTCTACTTCTGATTCCAAAAGAGGGGTATGAAAGAAAAATAAATTAAGGCTCAACAAGGGTAGCAAAGGATGAAAGTGTTTGGGTAGCAGAATAAAATTCCTTCGTCATTCCAAATTAAAAATGCCAAGTACAAACATGCAATTGAAGATAAGCAAAAGAAATCATACATAGTATCCATTGTTGGCATCAACACAAACAAAAAGTGCCAATGGGAAATACCTTCGTTCCAATGAATAACCCTTGCCAATTCGAAGAAGACTTGACTCAACCTCATCTCGATGTGGAAGAATGCATTTCAGCACTGACCGGTCTACTTCAAATTGCTTGAGAGACATTTCCTTGTTGTATGCTCTCATCAAACTCTTGATTTTCCATACTAACCGCCTCAGTTTTACTCAATTCAAGCTTCAGATTATCTTAGAATGTGTGGATCTTTACTTGTTTCCTCAAATGCATCCTTTTATCATACTCAAAACTGTCATTGCTTCATGATTAAACTGACTTTCAAGACCAGACTGAGAATTATGCGTGCATGTCATGTCACTAGAGTCAGCATGAAAAGAACTATAAAGGGAAAAGTAACCTAAAAGACAAAAAACTGACTAGAACTACCGAAAAACAAAAGATTGCATTAGACAGATGGTGAAAAGGGTTTGAACAAAACAAGCAAAATAGACGTGGGTTACAACCCTGGAACAATCCTAGATGACACTAGATGAGTTATTACAATAAAACAAACTAGGAAAAATAAGAAGAAGAAGGGTTTGAGCCACAAAACCATATCCAGATTACAACCCTGAAATAATCCGGACGACATAAATGACAACAAAATGAACCACCAAAACTCCTTTTTGGCTAGTCAAGGAAGGAGTGTCTTTCCAATCATCAAGCTCGACACCTTACCACTGAGTCCCACATCAAAATTGTCGGGACCTTCACCAACTTCAATCACATTGTCTTAACCAAGTGGCTCATTGACTCCTTTGAGGTGATTTTTGGGGGGTGGAATGTGAAAAGGTTGTGGGAAAATATCAGCAGCAATATGAATCTGGATTTGTGAAAGTGGCGGAATGTTGACAAGGCTTTCAGAGTAGTTAGTGGGATACAATGGTGGAGGACACCCATTAATTCAGGCTAGGTATATTTCGGCCATCTGTCCTTTCAACCTTAGGACCTCTTCTTTCAACTCAGATTCTGATTCAACAATCCCCTTAGGCGGATCAACAACACATGTGTCCAACTCTTTGCCACTCATGGCTACCTTGCTATTTGACCTTGTGTTGTACGGATGACTCGCCATAAACTAACCACCCTCTGTTATAATAACAATTAAAATACCAAAGAGGAGCAAAACGAAGCCAACATGTTAGCGTAGGGCATTTATCAGATAAAAATATCACGTTGTGTGCAATGCACCTAGCAACAATTAACAATTCTAGAATGACTTCAAGGGTCACAAGGTCATTTGGCATAATCCCAATTTTGTTCATTTCAATTTTCTTTTCTTTCTTTTCTAGCACTTCTTGGCTTGCTCATTTTCCTTCCTCTCTTTTCTTTCTAATTATTACCGTTTTCTTTCTATCACCCTCAAGTCTCACAAATACATTTTTTTCTTTCTTTTTTCATTTTATATTTTTTTTAAAATTTTGAAAATGATTTGATCGAACCCTATGTAGGTTGCCTACACATCATGTTCCGCATGAATCAGATCAAGCGTAGTTCTGGAAAAAATTATGGACAAAATGAACTAAAAATAAAAATCTTTTTTGAATATGAGTCATTGAACCTTAAAGTAATATAAAACCTAGTTGTGGACTCAAAATACTAAGACACGAGTCATTGAACCACTTTTGTGAAAATAACCCCATTTTGCAAGAATGGCCGATGTGGCCAAAAGTGGCTAGACATGAAAATTCATATGGATGGACCTTAAAACTTAGAGGACACATTGTTATGGACTTAGGGCTCTAAGACATTGGATAACAAGCCACTTTGAGAAAATAACCCTATTTTACAAAAATAATCTATGTGGCTAAACGTGCAAGATTTGGCTACGACCCCGCGAAGCCAAGAACCTAAGACACACTAGGAAGACCGGACCCTATGTGGGTTGTCTACGTATCTTGCCCCGAAAGATGAGAATCAGGTATGCGCAGTTCGGGCAGATTGGATACCGGAAAGAAATTAAATTAAGAAAACTAATTGAGAGAAAACATATCTTTTTTGTCTCTTTTTTGAAAAATGATGGAAATTATGAAATATTTTGGGATTTTATTTTTCTCTTTTTTTTTTTTTGATTTTTTGGAAAATGATGGGTAAGTCTAAAATCTTTTTGGATTTTTCATTTTCATTGTTTTTTTTTCATTTTTGTTTGAAAAAGTTGTGAAAGAACAAAAAATATAACTAAACCTTACTTGCTTCATTTTTCACACTTCTTTCCCAAATATTAGTCCGCCAAATGACCTTTATACCCTCAAAGATGCAACATTTAGCACATAGGGATGATTGAATGTGCTTTTGGGCCATGGACCCATTTTGACAAAATTTGAATAGGCCTTATATAAAGGGAAACGGTGCCTAGGACCGAGCCCTACTAGGTCTAAATAATATGATGCAAATAAAAATGACCTAAAGGCTGACCAACGCTTGGGGTTCACTAACAAGGCAATGCAGGGGAGCGTATGGTCTATGGTGGTTGCTCAAGCTTTCCACCCACTCCATACGTCTGACGGCTCCCCCTCCTATAATAAGGGTGACTCAACAAATAGTTCGTGTACGCGATGCATACTACGGGACTTGTTGCAAAAATAAAGACTCATGGTTATGCAAATGATGACAGTTATAAAGCGGTAACACATAAAGGAAAAACTGTAAACAAATATACAACTAGAAAATAATAAAACAACATAAATAAAAATCAAATAAAGCAAAGAAAACACATAAAAATCTCAACCGAATATCCTAAAAGCCAACAAGATCAAGTACTAGCTCGAACCCACAAAATCCCCAACAGAATCGCCAGAGATGTCACACCCATTTTTTCCCAAACTTTACTAAACCCTCTTAAAATAATAAAAAGATTTTGCAAAGCTTGAAAAGGGGTTTTCAATTTTGAAAAGTGACAAAAAATTGTGTTTTAGAAGGATTAACTCAGAGTCGCCACCTGACATTTGTTTTCGGCGTGCCAGGTCACCGTTGTAAAAACATTTCCTTTTAAAACACTTTGGACTCCAAACTAAGTCCGCACCAGAGATTCAAGGTAAGGGGGTTCATTTGACTCGGGGAGAAGGTTTTAGGCATTCCCCGAGTCCCGTGAAAGTCACGGTTGCGTACTCGATCTAGTTGGATTTTAAGATATTCAAATTGAGGTAAAAAAAAACACACAAAAAAAGAAAAATAAACACACAAAAGGCTCGAGGACGTCCCCACCTAATAAAAAAATAAAAAATAAAAAAAGCAAAATCCTAAACTAACCTATACTACGACTTCTCACAATGGAAGTCCAGGTCTCCAAAATATTTACAATGTTCTTCGGGGCATTCCCCGGAATAAAATATTTACAAATCATTCGGGGAATTCCCCGGATAAATTTAACTAAGGGAGCGACCTCTCACCTCGAAAAATGCTAAAACATAAACGCCCTAAAAGTTTGCCTACCCAAGTGTGATCGACCTAAACATGCTACTAGCGCAAACAATAGAGTAAATCCAAAACGAAAATTATCATGCTCGAATTTATTTGATTTTGTTTAAACCCAAACCCCCACGATCCATTTATTAATTAAACAACAAAGTACAACAAATCACTAATTTGAAGTTATTAGTGAACTATCATTCTTTTTCTTTCCTTTTAATCAAGTCTAATAATGATAAGGTAATGATCAAATAATAATCTTTAATAAAGCAATATGAGTACCAACAAATGAATACACTGCCAAGATCAAACAAATAACTTCACTTCATCAAAAGTTAATTCATTAAATTTCAAGGAAAGGCCAGAATAAGAATCTGACCTAAAAATAACGAGTTTGAACTTTGATTGTTTGGCAGTTCTAAGACTCGAAAAAAAAGAACGGAACCGCGAACAAAATCTGACACGAAAAATCTCGCCGGAAACCTTGTCAGACTTGAAACGGACTGCTTCGATACCTCCCTATTTCTCTATGTCTATAGAATATCCAAAATCAGAGGGAAAAAAACAAAGGGGAAGGGCGTTGTCGTGGTTGCGATTGTTGCTGTGGCGGTGATGAGGTTGATGGATGTTGGTTTCTCCGGCGGCGACGCGACAGTAATGAGGCGAGTGGCGACCGAACAGGGGTTCAGTGGGGATGATGAATTAAGAGAGGGTGAAGGTGGATGTGATGTTTTGGAGATGGGTGTCGGCAGATTTGAAACGTAGTCGCCTATTTTCCGGCGATGGGGGACTCCGAAAGAAGGCATTGATGCCTTTTGGTGGTGAGTAGCGGCGCTCAGGCGGAGATTAGGTGAGGAAGGCGTGATGGAGGCGATTGGCAGAGGAGGGTGAGAGTCTATGGAGGAAGAAGGAGGTGAGGGGGTCGTTTTCCGGCCACTTGGCCGGCAGTGTGGCGAGGGAGCGGCGACTGTGGTCGTTGGTGAAGATGAAGGCGGGAGTGAGGGGGGTGTTATGGTTGTCTAGTGTCTCTTTTTGTTCGGTGTCTGTAGGTAGTCTATTAGGGTGTAGTTAAAAGGTCTGAGCGGTGTTAGAAGATGTAAGGTATATCAGGTTAGGGTGTAATGGATTTGGGCTTGGCCCAATTTGAGAAATTGGGTTGGGTCCGTTTTTGTTGGGTTTTAGTTATGGAATAAGAGGACTAAATAGCATAAAATATAAAAATTACTCTTAATTAAAATAAACTACTAAGATAAAACTAAATACTAAAAGCGAAATTATTTTTGTATTTTCAAATGTTATAATAAAGTAAAAGTAAAAAAAGAAGAAGCTAAAGCCATGGTAAAATTAAAATACTATAAATATAAATATACTAATTGACCTTAGACTAAAGATGAAAAAATAGTTTTGTAATTTTTATTTTGTGATAAAATAAAGTAAAAGAGATATTAGGCCTAAACAAAGTATTTAAACGCTAATGACTATGAAATTTCGGGGAGGGTCAAAACTTACGTGTCTACAACGCCTACTCCGGGTACAATCAAATTCAAATGAACCTGGAGGATCAGGAAAAGAATTCTTTCATCACTAAGTATGGCACATATTGTTATAATGTAATATCTTTTGGGCTAAAAAATATTGGTGCTACCTACCAATGCCTAGTAAATAAAATGTTCGAAGAACAAATAGGTAAGTCAATGGAGGTATATATTGATGATATGATAGATAAGTCCATGCGCGCAGAGGACCATTTGACACGTTTGCAGGAAACCTTCAAGATACTAAGAAAATACAACATGAAGCTCAACCCCGAGAAATGTGCTTTCGGGGTCGGTTCGGTCAAGTTACTCGGCTTTATGGTGTTAAATCGGGGGATCGAGATAAACCTAGATAAAATCAAGGCTATCGAAGACATCACAGTCATGGACGGCGTTAAAGTCGTGCAAAGGCTGACAGGGGGATAGCCGCCTTGGGCCGATTCATCTCGAGATCGTCAGATCGAAGTCATAGGTTCTTCTCACTACTCAAAAAGAAGAACAATTTCGCTTGGACCTCGGATTGCCAGCATGCGTTAGAAGAATTAAAATGGTACCTCTCGAGTCCACCATTGCTTCATACTCCAAAAGTAGATGAAAAGCTCTACTTATACTTAGTGGTCTCGAAAGTCGCGGTAAGTGGTGTCCTAGTCCGAGAAGATCAAGGTACACAATTTCCTGTTTATTATGTTAGTCGAACTTTAGGCGAAGCCGAAATTCGGTACCCGCACTTAAAAAAATGGGCACTTGATCTAATAAGCTCCTCTAGCAAACTAAAACCGTATTTTCAGTGTCACCCAATATGTGTGATAACCACTTATCCTCTTCGTAATGTTTTACCTAAGCCCGAGCTATCAGGTTGAATTGCTAAGTGGGACATTGAACTCAGTGGATATGATATCGAGTATCTACCCCGGAAAGCCATCAAGTCTCAAATTTTAGCAGACTCCGTGGTCGACTTCACGCCAGCCCTCATACCTGAGGTTGGAAAAGAACTTTTGATAAATCGGTACATCATCGGGGGTGTGGACCCTTTTTACAGAGCTTCGAATGTGAAAGGGCCCGGGCTAGGCATCGTTTTGAAGCCACCCACGGGCAATACAATTAGGCAATCTATCAAAGCTTCTAAATTGACTAACAATGAGGCAAAAAATGAAGCCTTGATTGCAGGTCTCGAACTAGTAAAAGATTGGGACCGGAAGTCATCGAGGCCAAATGCGACTCCTTACTGCTGGTAAACCAAGTCAACAGAACCTTCGAGGTTCGAGAGGATCGAATGAAAAGGTATTTGGATAAATTGCAGGTAACATTACATCGGTTTAAGGAATAGACCTTGCAACATGTACCTCGAGAGCGAAACAGCGAGGTCGATGCCCTTGCGAATTTGGGGTCATCAGTCGAAGACGACGAAATCAGCTCGGGGACTGTCGTACAACTTTCGAACTCAGTAATCGAAGAAGGCCATGCTGAAATAAACTCCACGAGCCTAACCTGGGATTAGAGGAATAAATATATTGAGTATTTGAAAAGCGAAAAGCCCTCATCGGACCCTAAAAAATCAAGGACTCTACGAACTAAAGTTGCTCGATTAACATTAGCTGAAGATGGAACATTAGACAAGAGGATGTTCGATGCATGTTGGTAGTATGCTTGTAGACAAGAGACACCGATTATGTCCTAAGAAAAGTTCAATAGGGTACTTGTGAGAACCACTACGGTACCGAATCACTAGTTCACAAAATCATCAGACGAGGATACTATTGGGCCAATATGGAGAAAGACACTAAAGAATTCGTTCGAAAATGTGATAAGTGCCAAAGGTATGCACCATTGATCCACCAACCCGGAGAGCAACTTCATTCAGTCTTATCCCCATGGTCATTCATGAAATGAGGAATAGACATCGTCAGCCCTCTGCCATCGGCCCCAGGTGAAGCTAAATTCATTTTATTTATGACTAATTATTTCTCTAGGTGGGTTTGAGCACATGCCTTTGAGAAAGTCAGAGAAAAAGAAGTTATAGACTTCATCTAAGATCACATCATATGCCGAAATCGTATGCGACAATGGAAAACAATTCATCGGCAGCAAAATAACAAAGTTTCTCGAAGACCACAAAATGAAAAGAATCCTATCGACACCATACCATTCTAGTGGGAACGGACAGACCGAATCGACAAACAAGACCATCATCCAGAATCTGAAGAAAAGATTGAACAACGCCAAGGGAAAATGGAGAGAAATTCTACCCGAAGTCCTTTGGGCATATCGAACAACGCCAAAATCTAGTACGGGGGCAACACCTTTCTCCTTAGTGTATGACGCCGAAGCCCTGATCCCGGTTGAAGTCGGAGAACCCAACGCCAAATTACGATACAAAACAGAAAAGTCAAATCACGAGGCTATGAGTACGAGCCTCGAACTACTAGATGAAAAAGGAAAGCCACCCTCGTTCGAATGGCCGCACAAAAATAACGCATCGAAAGGTATTATAATCGAAGGACCAATATTCGCATCAGAATCGGGGAC
The DNA here is from genome assembly GCA_005239495.1 of Nicotiana undulata. Lineage (NCBI taxonomy): Eukaryota > Viridiplantae > Streptophyta > Magnoliopsida > Solanales > Solanaceae > Nicotiana > Nicotiana undulata. The sequence goes on from ML288282.1 coordinate 12,450, forward strand.
TTAGTTTTGAGAAAAGTCACCCTCAATAGGGGTGTACATTCGAATCGGTTATCGGTAAATCAAATCGATTATTTGTTATCGATTTATCGATTTCAAAATTTTCCTTATCGAGTTATCGATTTTGATTTTGTCCTCTTCGGTTATCGGTTTATCGATAAACCGATAAGATATATTAAAAAGACAAATATACCCTTATTCTATAATACCCTTCCCTTTACTCTAAGTCCCTAACCCTATTATTTCCTCTACCCATTCTTCAGCCCCGCTTTTACTCCTGCGTACTCCAGCCCCAAAAATCACTGTTGATTCTCAATAGAACTTACTAGGCGTTCTTGTTACTGTGTTGTAATGTGGAGTCGTGTACTTGTAACTCTCAAATTAGCACTTGTTGCAATCGCGACAGAGCATGGCACCACTCTGTGCTCCTCAGATAGCCTTTCCCTGGTTACTGTCCTAATCTGGATGCAAGCTGTTACTTTTTTAAAATTGAATGGTTGTTTTACAACCTTGAAGCCTATTTTTTTCTTAATTTGCATGGACAAAGGATATGCAAGTAAAAAATTAGGAAGAATAGATTTATATCAATTGGTCAACCATGTCTGAATTCGGAAGTGAAAGTAGTTGGGAGTTATATGAACGGTCTATATCCATTTTGCTCTATGCAGGTTAAAGCTCATTGAATTCAATGTTTAGAGGATGCACTATATTGTAGGACAGACTGTAAAGTATACTTTGACGTTGGTTGTCAACTTAATTCTTCTTCCTTTGGGTTTGAAGCCGTCTATGCTAGTTGTGGCGCTCACATACATGAAGCTAGTTGGTGTAATCGATAATCGAATCAATAAGCCTTAAAAATCGATAAATCAAAATCGAAAAATCAAATCTTATTGAACCGATAACGATAAGCATATGTACAAATCGATAATCGATAAGTAATTATCGATAAGGGTCAAAATCGAATGCACACCCCTAACCCTCAATACTCGAGACACTAATGAAGGTAAACTCGTCCCAAATTGGGAAGGACCGTATCAAGTTCTCGATATCGTCGGAAAGGGATCCTACAAGCTTGGCACGATAAATGGCGAGCAACTACCAAATAATTGGAATGTATCACTCATCAAACGATATTATTGTTGAGCTATGACCTTCTCATTTTTCATTTACATTTTACATTAACTTATTTTAGGTGTTCGAGAGAAGGCATCATTGTTCTCTTCAAGCAGGAAGATATTAGATCTTAAAGCACGAGTTGCACTCTTTTTTCCTTCGACCGGCTTTGTGATGACCCAAAAGGTCATCTTATGTAATTTAAGCTATATCTGTGTTCCGAGGCTCCGAGAGCCTCCGTTAGTCTCACCTCGTAATGCGTGCGCAAATCGGGCGTGTGGCCGGGAAGCTATTATGTGGAAAGTCGATGAAAATGAGTTTTGATAATTAATAAATGAATATAGTTGACTTTGGTAAACATTTCTGGTAAACGGACCCAGACCCGTGATTCGACGATTCCGGAGGGTCCGTAGGAAAATATGGGACTTGGGCATATGCTCGGAATCGAATTCCGAGGTCCCAAGCCCGAGAAATGAATTTTTAAAGAAAATTGTTTTCTGAAAATAATAAAGGATTTTGATAATGAAT
>ML288287.1:4915-25541 GCA_005239495.1 Nicotiana undulata
GCTTTCAGTCTCCATCCCATAGGCTTGGCATGTATATATATGTGTATCGGCATGTATGTCTTCAGTCGCGGCCTCGTCGGCCAGCTAGTACTTTATCATTTTGGCTTGTCCACCTTTGTTTATATGGCTTATTGTTATTCAGGTCATGACCTTAACGGTCCAGGCTTAGTATTTCAGATGTTGTGCTGCCCGATTTGTTGGGCCCCCAGTTTAGTTAGCTAGTATGTTTAGTGGCTAACTCGATCGAATACAGTATCGAGTGTCAGTCGTGCCTCCCCTAGTTTGGGGCATGACAGAAGCTCAGCAAGGAATTTGCTACATTAATCGGGAGTGAGTGTGAAATAAGTATGAGCTAACCTTTTTCTTAGGTCTACAAATCAAACAAACTCCACATGGAACAATTATTCATCAACAGAAGTATGTGAAAGAACTCCTCAAGAAGTTCAAAATGGAAGATTCAAAGGAGATAGATACCCCAATAGCCATAGGTACAAATTGGATGTGGATGAACATGGTTCATCCGTTGATCAGAAGACGTACAGAGGGATGATTGGGTCTCTACTATATCTTACTGCAAGTAGACCTGATATTGTGTTCAGTGTGGGACTATGTTCTAGGTTTCAAGCCAATCCAAAGGAGTCCCATCTCACTGCAGTAAAAACAATTTTGAGATATCTGAAGGGCACCACTGATTTGTGCCTTTGGTCCTAAAGGTAGTAATTTTGACCTTGTAGGATATGCTGATGCTGATTATGTAGGTTTCCTGGTTGACAGGAAAAGTACTTCAGGCATGGCTCACTTTTTGGGCTCCTGCCTTGTCTCTTGGGCCACTCAAAAACAAAATTCAGTAGCCTTGTCTACTGCTGAGGCTGAATATGTGGCTGCATCCTCTTGTTGTGCCCAGTTGCTATGGATCAAGCAACAACTCCTGGACTTCGGTATAGATGTGGGATGCATTCCTATTTACTGTGATAACACTAGTGCAATTAGTATGACTAAGAACTCGGTTCATCACAAGAGAACTAAGCACATAGATGTTGGGCACTATTTCCTGAGGGATAACTATGAAAAGGGGATGATCTCAATCGAATTATGTGCTACTGATCGTCAAATTGCTGATATATTTACCAAAGCATTGAGTAGGGAGCATTACGAGAGAAACATGCTTGAATTAGGGATGATTAAGATCACCTAATTGAAAAACAAAATGAAAAAAAAAACTGGAAAAAATTGAAGAGAAAAAAGGGGAAGTTTTCTGGCTAGAAATTTTAATTAGTTACTTAATCAGATTAATCATTGCTCAGTACTATGTATTTATTTCCATACTCTTATGCCATGTATTAATATTATTCCCTAGTTGCTAATGATGTTTCTCTATTTTTGTGAATTGAGGCAAAATAAAGATTTTTAACAGGATGAACCTGGTTCATCCATGCTGGTTTACATGACTGACAAGGTACGTTCTCATCTCCATACATGTATTAATTCAAGTACAGTCATACATGAGCAGGACTCTATCCATTTATGGTTCAGTTCAAATTCTCGTACTTACCCAAATAATGAACCAGTTTCAAGAAGCTCCGTCACATTAAATTAGCCTAGTTTTAGGGGGAAAGAAACGGTCTAATCAATGTCCAATCACTGACAGTCCTTAATCGATTAGTATCCTACTTGTGTTAATACACTTCCGTTATAATCACCCCATCCACAAGTTATAAATAGGCCATAATTACCCATTGTGAATAAAGGAATAGATGAACCATGTTCAAGTCACTCAACACGCAAATCTCTACTGCCTTTTGCCCTCTCTTCTTTTTCTCTCTAAAATTTAAAACCATGTCGTCTGCTTCATCTGATTCTCAAAATCGTGACTACAATGAAGGAGTATATGAGTATGATTCTCCACCGGTCTACAGTTCTGAATCCTCTGAGACACCTGAAACCCCTTAACACCATGATGCCCCTAAACCCACATCAAACCCTACCCCAAACCCCGTCGTGTCAAGGCACTTGCACGCAAATCTGTGGCTTCAGGTTCACGAGCAAAGTTCTTGGAAGATTTATTACAGCCTGAAGAAGAACCCAAACCAAATTTGTCCAGTGAATCGTTCAAATCAGCACATGAATACGATGCACCTAGTTCGTCCAGTGCTGAGAAAGGTAATACTGAAGTTACCTCTATGTTAAATTCTGAAAATAGATTTGTGTTGGTGGGGTCTGTGGTGGATGTGGAAGTGCCAAGTAGGCAAAGAAAAACTGGGAAAATTCTTGAGAACGAGGGAGATGCAGGTGTGAGGGGATCTGGGAAGGATGGTACCACACTTGAAATTTGTGGCCCCATCCTTGAAAATCTTGAAGTTGATGTCATGGTGATAGGGGGGAACTAATGAAGTTGAGGAAGTTGTTGCTGGGTTGGAGAAGCTAATGAAGGAGATAGATGAACGCGTTTCTTCTGGGGAAGAAACTTTGGCTGAAAGACTGAAGAATATGGGAGACTCATACAACCCCAAGAAGAAAAGGACTCCATACCAAAACATTAGCCAAGGAGAAGGAGAAAAACGAGGGTGTCTTACACCAAATGTTGTCTCTTCTCCATACCAAGAATCCAGCCTCTTCTGCACCACCCCAGACTTAGGAATTTCCTGAACTACCCCCTCATATCCTATCAAGTGCCCAGTTCGGGACAGTGTCAAGTGTCTTTTGTTTCAATCTTTAATTCTGTTTTGCTTATGTTTTGGCTTTTCTTGATTTTTATCTGTTTTGGTGCTGATAATCAATGTTAATCAATGAAAGCTTGGTGTTTTGAAAAATGTCTCTATTTATGATTTAGCTTACATTATTGGTTTCTTGTGTTTATTAATCATGTTTGCACCTTCATTTGCCTAAATTGGCCATGAGTAAGAATTAATAACTGGTAAGTATCATTTTGCAACTTTTCGATGATGCCAAAAGGGGGAAGATGTGTTGTGTTGTTCAAAATTTTTAAAAGTGATATTTATAACCTAATGAACCTGGTTCTTGATGATTAATGCTAAAAAATATACAAAGTGTTGAATGTGTATACATGATAAAAGCACAGAGTTTGTCATCATCAAAAGGGGGGGAATTTGTTGGCCCATGTCACTGAATGGGTTTTGAAGATTGACAAATAGTGACAAGTTGAACCAGATCCATCAGAGCAGATACATCTGAACGAAGCAGTTGGCACAAGAATCGTACAAGTCTAGGAGATATCAGTGATTGATGAGTATCAAAGAACTAAGAGAATGTCTCCTAATACGAAAAGGTTGCAAACTAATAAAGATGACAGACGTTGATTTCAGCTAGGACAGAAATAGAGGAAGGAAGTTGAGTTACAATCAAACTCGTTTCCCAAGGAAGAGTTGGATCAGAATTGAATCATGGAATCAACAAACGGACTCTATAAATACTCAATGTATTACTGGTGAAACAGGTGACGCACAAGTACTAAAGTGAATCAAGATCTTAAGCAAAATTTCCAGAGATATTTTGCAAGCAGAATTGTCGTGCGATACAAAGGCTACAGTTCAACTAGAAGAAACAGTTCATTGTTTGTGTATTGAGTCTAGTTAATTGTAGTAGGAGTTTCAATATTGTATCTTATCAGCTTTCTTAGAAGCAAATTGTAATAGGTACACATTGTTCAAGTTAGAGTTAGCTTGAAATCTGTAGAAATTAGCTAGAGGCTAGTTGATACAAAGAGGATTAGAGTTAGTCCTAGGATTACAAAAGAGTTTATTTTGTAAGTCCGTTTTGGCTTAGAGTTTTAGTGAAGAGTTCGAGCAAATCCTACTGAGGAGTAGGTCGTGATTTTTTCACCTTTTGAGCTAGGTGTTTTCCACGTAAAAAATCCCTATGTCTTTACTATTACTGCTTTATTATTCTGCAAACAGTAGTAAGTAGTATACCAAGAAGAACCAGGTTCTTCTTATTAGACATCACTTGAAAATTGGGTACTGCACAATTAACTTATAATATTGTGTAGTATTGAAGTATAAAACATCAAGTTTTCTGAGCAAACACAAGGGTTTTGATCTTTCATCTGTAAGTGTTTTATTCGATAACATTTTTCTATATGAGTACAAAGATTTCGTAACTGTTTTTCATCACAACAGTTTTTGAATGAGTACAATGATGATGATCTTTTACTCCTAACTGTTTTTGTTACAACAGTTTTGAATAAGTACAAAGATGTGCATTTCTTCCTCGTAGCTAATATTTTGCCTTTTAACCCGAACATGTTCGAAGGTTTTTTTATTTAGGCTTTGAGTTTGAGTCTGCAGCTCTTTCGATTTTGCTCGTGTCACTTGATTTGTTGGGTAGATGGATCTTCAGGCTCGAGCCTTGACTCTCTGATAGTCTCCTTTGCTTCGTCTTAGCCTTCCATACTGTATAGTCCCCCAAGTGTTGGAGCTTTGAAGAATGAAATCTCGAGCACTTGACTATTCCTTCATTGTGGTCCTTGTCCTGAAAAGGAAAACGTGTGGGACTCGAAGGTATATAATTTTTTAGATGATGACTGCTTAACCCTTTAAAATGTCCATCAGAAAGTGTAACCCTAGACCGGGAATTGTGTTATTTCCTCGCATCTTTGCATGTCTAATATCATCATCTGGTGATGTGTTAGTTTTATTCCTATCATCTAAAAAAGTTAGTAAAATTTTAAATGTTCAAAATAAAATCGAACGTGCGATACCTGATCGGGGATACTTCTTTTTCTTAGAAGTAGTACTTCTTCAAGTGGATGGCGTTCCATCTTGGTGGTAAGATTCTGCCGTTCATGGCTTCCAGTTCGTAGGCACCCTTCCCAGCTATGCCTCGGATTTTGTAGGGTCCTTCCCAATTTGGACTTAGCTTTCCTGCGCCTGCTTCTTTTGTTGATTGAAAGACTTTTTTGAGGACGAAGTCCCCAGTCTTGAAGTATCTGAGATGAGCTTTTCGGTTGTAGTAACGCTCTATGATTTGTTTTTGAGCTGCCATCCTTATTAATGTTGCTTCCCTTCGGGGTTCGAGCAGGTCTAGATTAGTCCTTAACTCATCGTTGTTTGCCTCCTCCGTGGATGTTATAACCCTTATGCTTGGTTCGCCAATCTCCACAGGTATTAAGGCTTCTGAGCCATAGACAGGTGCGAATGGAGTTTCTCCGGTGGCTGTTTTTTGATGTTGTTCTGTATGCCCATAATACCGCTGGTAATTCATCAGGCCAATTTCCTTTGGCTTTATCTAGTCATTTCTTTATATTGTTGATGATGATTTTATTTGTTGACTCAGCTTGACCATTAGCCACGGGATGGTACGGTGTTAAAGTGATCCGTTTGATTTGCCAGCTTTCAAAGAATTCTGTGATTTGAGAGCCTATGAATTGTGGGCCATTATCACACACGATCTCCTTTGGTATCCCAAAGAGGCATATTATGTTTCGCCATAAGAAGATTTTAACTTCATTTTCCCGCACTTGTTTGAACGTTTTTGCCTCTACCCATTTTGTGAAATAATCAATAAGTACGAGTAAAAACCGTACTTGTCCTTTAGCTGGGGGGGAAGAGGTCCCACTATGTCCATCCCCCATTTCATGAAGGGCCATGGAGATATGATTGGATGCAATAATTCTGCCGGTCGATGCATGTTATTGGCGAACCTTTGCCACCTGTCGCATTTGGATACGAAGTTTTTGGCATCTTCTTCCATCTTAGGCCAATAGTACCCGGCTCTAATTAGGGTTTTTACCAAGTATCTCGCTCCTGAATGATTTCCACAGTGTCCTTCATGGACTTCTTTCATCACGAACTCCATTTGATTAGGTCCGAGGCATTTAGCTAGGGGTCCTCCAAACATCTTGCTATATAACGAGTTGCGAATGAGGAAGTACCATGCAACTTTGCGACGAAATGCTTGAGTTGTTTTCTTGTCTTCAGGTACGGTGCCATTCTGTAAAAAATTAAGAATTTCATTTCTCCAATCCCAGGTTAAATTGTTGAAAGTTACCTCATTTCTGTCTTGGTCGATTGCTGAATGGAATAGATGAATGACAATTGCTTTGTTTTTGTTTGTTACTTCTGTAACTGCTGCGAGGTTTGCTAATGCATCTGCCTCTGCATTTTCTTCTCTAGGTATTTGTATTACCTTCCAAGTTTTAAATTTTCTTACGAGTTCTCGTGCCTTTTCCAGATATTGTTGCATCCGAGTCTCTCGAGCGATGTAAGTCCCCTGCATTTGATTTACTACCAGTTGGGAGTGGTTGTTGATTACGATTTGCTCGATTGAGAGTTCTCGTTCTAGTTCGAGGCCTGCAATGACAGCTTCGTACTATGCTTCATTGTTAGTTATAGGATAACATTTAATAGCTTGTCGTGTCTTCTCACCCGTGGGTGATATTAAGACTATGCCTAAGCCGGCACCTTTTATATTGGAAGAGACATCAGTAATTAGGGTCCATAGCCCCGGATTAGCACCATTAAAGAGTTGTGACTCATTTTCCACGTCAGGGGCAATGTCACTACTAAAGTCAGCAACAAAATCAGCTAATATTTGTGACTTAATTGCAGTTCTAGGCTGATATATTATTTCATGCTCACTTAATTCTATGGCCCACTTGGCTAATCTTCCTGACAGTTCTTGCTTATGCAATATATTTCTTAAAGGATATGAAGTCACGACAGTGATTGGATGACATTGAAAATAGGGTCGTAATTTTTTAGATGCCATTATTAAAGCTAAGGCTAACTTTTCTAGATGTGGATATCTGATTTCAGCATCTAGTAAATTTTTACTTACGTAATAAATAGGTGATTGTTTACCTTTATCTTCTCTTACCAATACTGCACTTACAGCAATTTCTGAAACAGCTAGGTAGATGTACAATTTTTCCCCTTCTTTTGGCTTTGACAGCAGCGGAGGTTTTGATAGATAAACCTTCAAATTCTTGAGGGCCTGCTGATATTCTTCAGCCCATTCGAACTGATTCTACTTTTTGAGGACTGAAAAGAATTTAAAACTTTTTTCGGAAGACTTGAAAATAAATCTTCCCAAAGCTGCTATTCTCCCTGTCAGTCTCAGAACTTCCTTTTTATTTGTTAGTATATCAGGTATTTCTTCTATGGATTTAATTTGAGCGGTATTTACCTCTATTCTCCTGTTTGATACAAGGAAACCCAAAACTTTACCTGATTGTACACCAAAAGCGCATTTTTCGAATTTAGCTTCATATTGTACCTGCGTAAAATATCAAAAGTAATAGAAAGGTGCTGGAAATGGTCTTCTGCCCGTGTTGATTTTACCAGCATATCATCAATGTAGACTTCCATCGTTTTTCCCAGATGTCCTTGGAACATCTTGGTTACCAGCCTTTGATAGGTGGCTCCAACGTTTTTCAAGCCAAAAGGCATGACTTTATAATAGTAAGTCCCCCTGTTTGTAATGAAGGAGATTTTTTCCTCGTCTGAGGGATCCATTTTAATCTGATTATAACCAGAATATGCATCTAGAAATCTTAATAATTCATGACATGCGGTGGCATCAATCATTTGATCTATATGTGGTAATGGGAATGAATCTTTGGGGCATGCTTTATTTAAATCTGTATAATCTACACATACCCTCCATTTTCCATTCTCTTTAGGTACTACCACAGTATTAGCTTACCAATTAGGGTACATTACCTCTCGTATCGAACCAATTTTCAAGAGTTTTTGTACCTCTTCGTCAATCACTTGGTTCTTGAATGGTCCTTGCTTTCTTTTTTTCTGCTTAACAGATACGAACGATGGATCTTCGTTCAGTTTATGAGTCATCACTTCTGGTGGAATACCTATCATATGTTAGTGGGACCGCGCAAAGCAATCTGCGTTAGCCTTTAAATAATTAATTAACGTACCTTTTTGATCGGAGCTCAGCCTCGTGCCTATATACACCTTTTGTTCAGGTTTTTGCTCAAACAATGGAACGGCTTTGAGCTCTTTCGTAGTTATTTTTATGTGTTCATCTTCTTATGGTTCATGAATGACGTCCGGTCTAGAGTCCACATCTATGTGGTCCAACGCATCTCCCGTGTTCACCTTATCATGGGTATCTCTTCCCGTATTTGTTTGAACATTAACTTCTTGCGTACCTGTTTGGTCAGTAACATTTTCCGTACATGTTTGAACAGTGACATCTGTTTGGAAGATTCCTCTGTCTTCCGATTCTTCCGTCTCTTTTTTGTTATAAAGTGCTACGGAATTTATATTTCTAGAGGCCTGTTGATCACCCCTAATTTGTCAGATTCCCTATTCAGAGGGAAATTTGATTACCTGGTGAAGAGTGGATGGAACTTCTTTCATGACATGGATCCAGGGCCTTCCCATAATGACGTTATAATCCATGTCAGTATCAATGACTTGGAATTTGATGCTCTTAGTTACTCCATCGGCGTAAGTGTTTAGTTCAATCTCTCCCTTGGTTATCACTATTGAGTTATCAAACCCTGATATGGCTCGTGCCTTCGGGATAACTTGATTTCCCATGAGCATTTCTTCCACAACTCTTAACAAGATAATATTGACTGAACTACCTGGATCAATCAACACTCTTTTAACGTTAGTGTCATGAATGAGTAAGGATATTACCAGAGCATCGTTATGGGGAAGCATTAGCCCACCAAAATCTACATCATCAAAGGTTATTTCATCTTCAATTGGATTTTCTCGAACCCGCTTTCCGTGGGTAATTGTGTCCTTCGATGCTAATTGGCAAACTATTCCGTTTACTTCCTCTCCTCCATGTATTACGTTGACGGTTCGCTTTGGAGAAGGAGGCATTGGGGGCTCCTGCATGTTCTTCATATATGCCTATTTACCTTTCTCACTAAACAATTCTGTTAAATAGACCTGTTTCAATAAGTGTTTTATTTCGCCTTGTAGGAATCTGCAATCTGCAGTCCTGTGTCCATGATCATTATGAAATTCACACCAGAAATCTGGGTTCCTTTTATTTGAGTTTGACCGCATCTCTTTGGGCCATTTAACTCTATCCCCCATATTTCTTAATATTGAAACAAGTTCAGGAGTACTTACATTAAAGATATGATCCCCAACTCGGGCATTACCTCTAGGTCGTTCATCTCGATCCTTTTTGGATTTGGATGAGCCCACGTCTCTGCTTGGTGGTCTATAATCTGACCTAGTGTTTTCGAACCTGGGACGAGTTTCACGTCCTGATGGTCCTAAGCAAGGATCGTACCTGTTTTTACCTGATCTACTGTCTGATTCAGGACGTCTGTATCTGGAATGATCTTCATCTCTCAAACGAGCAATGATATCTTCTTCTATTCTAAGTTTAGTGTTACCTATTATATACATCATTCCACGTTGTAGCTGGGAATTCTCTTAGACTTTCTTTGAGTCTCCTCGTGGCTTCCGAGCTTTTGTCATTTAGATTGTTTGCAAATGCCATGGCTACCCAATTATCAGGCACCCTAGGTAATTGCATTCTTTCTCGTTAGAATATGTCTACAAATTCACGAAGTAGTTCCGTGTCTCCTTGCTTTATTTTGAATATGTCTTCCATTCTTTTCTCAACGTTTTGTGCACCAGAGTGTGCTTTTATAAACGAATTTGCAAGCTCAGCAAAAGAGTAAATAGAATTTTCAGGGAGAAGAGAATACCATGTTAGGGCTCCTTTGCTGAGTGTTTCTCCAAATTTTTTGACAAGAACTGATTCAATCTCCTGTTTAGTTAAGTCGTTTCCCTTTACTCCAGTGGTAAAAGCAGTCACATGGTTGCGTGGATCAGTTATTCCATCATACTTGGGAACGTCGGGCATTTTAAACTTCTTGGGTATAGGCAAGGGTGTTGCGGTAAAAGCGGTCACAAGGTTGTTGAGAATATCTATCAACATCAATGCCTTTGATAATAGGTGGTACTCCAGGAATTTGCTCGATTCGATCGTTTTGTTCCTTCATCTGTTTCTGCATGGTTAGCAGTAAATTTTGTAATTCAGAGTTATTAGTCATACCTTGTCTCGCTTCGAGATATTCATTAGGAGTGTCACCCCTTGCTGAGTTTATCAATCCAGACTGAGGATTTTCCCCGGTAACTGTATTGTTTGGAGGTGGTGTCAGTGATGCAGGTGGTGTTGTTGGTAATCCCCTTGCAAATTCTTACAAAGCTTGTCCCACGTACTCTGCAATCATTTGCTTTATTCGATCTTATTCTACCGTTTGCTCATTATTATTGCGGTTGTTATCAGATCTTTCTAGGGATGGTTCCCTTGAACCACGGGGGGTTCCTTGAGGTGATGGAACTGGGGTTCCATTCCTTTGCAGGTTGTTGTCGTTGGAGTTCGACATAGTTTAGAGGATATCAATGGAAAAGTGAACAAAGATTATCAGATTCCCGGCAATGGAACCAATTTGTTTTACCAAAGAATTAGATCCTTTGACCAAAGTTGTTTTTAGGATGAACACGGATTACTGATAATCAAGGAAATAATATTAAATAAATAAGTATAAGTAAAAGACAATAGTATGATATGCTGAAAAGTAAAGTGTGTTGTCTTCGCAATTTTGCTCCCTTTACAAGTTATATTCTCTTCCTTTATATAGGGAGTTTCTTAATATAACGTCTGATTCTTGTGATGATCGCCCATTAATGACTAATTATTACATTAATGAGGTGTTACAAAGGGTAACCGTAACTGTTGCATGAAGGTCATATAACGTATGGATCATTAATTGAGGATCCTTGAATCTGCCCGTAGCTCTGTCCGGATTCATTCTGACTGTGTCTCTTCCCCGTCTTAATCAGGTTGAATTTCCCGTGGCTGATGAACTCGAAGGTTTATTGATCTGTGCCTCTTTGTTACGTACCTCTTTATAGAATCATATCCAGTTGTCGCGTTTTCCTTGGTCCACGTAGCCGGCTGAGTTGTCTATAATCAACTTACGTGTGAGACTATTTTTTACCAATACAGTATTAGCAATGATTATCTTCAAGAATTTTCGAAATTCGGGCACGTTGTCCTGATGGTTGACTTTGTTGACTTTTTGAGCGGAGTGAGAATTGTTATAAATTGATTAATTATGAGTTTTGGAGTATATTTTTATTGGTTTGCATGTTGTTTGACTAGTTTCGGATCATTTGGATTTTAATTGAGGAGTTAGAGAGGCATTGGAGTCAGTTGTTGGAAGTTCGAAACAAGGTAAGTGTCCTTCCTAACTTTGTGAGAGGGAAACTACCTCGTAGGTATTAAAATTGTTATGTACTACTAGTTGTGGGCGCTACGTACGCACGAGGTGACGGGAGTCCCTACGCAGCTAAAAACACGTTTATGTCCGGGTTGACTTAGGACTTTAGCATGTAATATTTAAATTATTTGAACTCATTTTTCAACCTTAAATTAAGCGAATTTATAACTGAAAATGATTTGGGAATATAGTAGGCCGAGCTTTATCACCTTGAGTTGTTTGACGAGATATTTGATAAATGGTAAAAGTCATATTTACTTTATGTTCCTGTACCTGTGTTGTAAGCACGTGACTCGTAATTCGATAAGTTTCTTCGTTTCCTGTGGATCAGGCCAAACGCCTCGGCAGTATATTGAGATCCATCTCTGGTTCGCGCCGGTCGACCTTTGGCAGTGTACACACCACTCTGGAGCGGTCGTACGACCTCGGCATAATCGTGCGTAGTACCGCTAGCTGCCCGGATATTCATGAGATTCCCCTTTTATTGAGGCCTGGCATTTATATGGTATTCCTTATTCGTTTGAGATTGCATTTGATATTTTTGATCTGTTGAGATAGCATAGGAGATTTGAGAGATTTATATCGTCAAAAGAAATGTTGAGGGATTCTGTTAGTTACCGTTTTACCTCATTATTATTGTTGTGCTTCATGTCTGTTTATGATTTATCATCGTAATTTATTGGACCACTAGTACGTGTCGACGTCGACCCCTAGTTACTACTTCTATGGGGTTAGGCTAGATACTTATTGGGTACGCGTTGATTTACATACTCATGCTACATTTCTGCACTAAATTGGCAGAACATGACAGGTTCATTTGGCGGTCATCTTGGCGCGTAGGCGCAACTACTAAGGAGACTTTATGTTGAGTTGAATTCTAGGCTACGTATCGCAACCAGCATAGTCCCATCATATTATTTACTTTATCTTATCTAATTTACATTCGAGACATATGTTGTATTATTAATGTAATCCTTAGTAAATGTCCATGCACTTGTAACACTGGGTTTTGGGATATTCTAGTTGATGTTTACGGATTTGCATATTATTATCACCTTTTATTTTTATGTTTTACTAATTATGTATGTACCCATGATTTTAGATGCGTAAATTTCTTTACTTAAAAAAATTTTATGATTTCGAAAGTAATAAAATTAATAATTAACGTGATAGTTCATCACCAGCTTGCCTAACGACGACGTTGGGCGCCATCACGGCTATAGTGGGTTTTGGGTCGTGACAACTTGGTATACAGAGCTCTACGTTTATTTATGTCTCACGAGTCATGAGCAAGTCTGGTAGAGATTTGCTGATCAGTGGGAGGTGTCTCGCAGTAGTTGAATTGTTAGCAGGTCAAGTATGAACCGAAGAGGCTGAGTAGTTGCTTAAGGAGATCGTTTAACCGAAGCGGGAGTGGTAGAGTAGCGCATGGACTCTGTGGTAGGTGTTGACGACTAATTTTGACCCTCCTTTTTAAAACTAATTTATTTGTCTGCTGAGGAGACAACTGCTGACGGGGCTTTATGGTGAACTACTTTTTATGCTACGCACTACGGCCTTCAAAGACTCCATTTTGTCTATTTACTTTACCCTGTCTATTTCATATTCCAAACAGATGTTGTATTATTACTGCACTCTTTAGCAGACGCACATGCTCTTGTGACACCGGGTTTTGGGAATGTTCTAGAATTTGTTTATGGTTTTGCTTAACATTGACACACTTTTATTGCCTATTTATTGCCTCCTCCGTGTTGTATTATGTTATCTGAATGGGGGTGTTTGGTTTTGGTTTCGGGTGAGTTTCGGAGTGAAATGAGACACATAGTCCCTAAGTTGGATCTTTAAGTTGTATCACGAGCCAATTTCCACTATAAGCCATGATGGCGCCCAACGTCACTGCTAGGCAAGCCAATAGTGAACTAGTCCTAAAATTGTTCCTTTAAAAAAATTTAAAGTAGTTGATTTTATTAATTAAGAGGACAATTAATAGAAGAATAAAGTAAAGCATTAAATAATGAAAGAGTAATGTAGTGAATTTAATACCCAAAGCCATAAAATATCTAGAAAACCAAAAATCCGAAGTCACAAGTATACGAGCAACTAGTAGAATATACAAAACCTATTATAAAACTGTTTGGAGTAAGATAGACAGAAAATAAATACAAAAAGAGACTGCGGGGTTGCAAGACGGGCATCGAGAGAAGCTCACCACTAAGCCTCGGGATAACGAGGGTACGCGCCTGGATGACCACCAATGCACCTGCCTCAAATCCTGCACGATTAGTGTTGAAGTGTAGTCTGAGTACATAAACTTCATATACCCAGTAAGTATCTAGTCTAACCTCGAAGAAGTAGTGACGAGAGGTCGACATCGACACTTACTATGAGCAATTAAAAAAGTACAGAAATCCTAAATAGACATGGAATATATCAGTAATAATAATAATAACACAATAACAAACAGTAAATAAGTGATTCTTTAACTGAAAATCAATTTAAAATCTCCAAGAAGCACATACTAACTTCAACAAATACGGGCCACCAAGTAAATTATAATTTCTCAAGTCATGAAGGTTGATGTTTTAGACATCAATACCACACAAGAATATAAGTTAAATGTGTGGTACCCAATTTTTCGAGTGCTGTCTTAATAGAAGAACCTGGTTCTTTTTGGTGTTCCAACTTCTACCGTTGCGGAATAATAAATGCATTAAAGTAAAAACACATAGATTTTTACGTGGAAAACACCTGGCTCAAAAGGTGAAAAAATCACGACCTACTCCTCAGTAGGATTTGCTCAAACTCTTCACTAAACTCTGAGCCAAAACAGGACTTACAAAATAAACTTTTTTGCAATCCTAGTACTAATTCTAATCCCTTCTTATCAACTAGCCTCTAGCTAATTTCTACAAGCTTCAAGTTAACTCTAACTTGAACAATGTGTACCTATTACAATTGCTTCTATGAAAGCTGAAAAGATACAATATTAAAACACCTACTACAATCAACTAGACTCAATAAACAAACGATGGAACTGGTTCTTCTAGCTGATCTGTAGCCTTTGTATCGCACAATAATTCTGCTTGCAAAATAACTGGGAATTTTGCTTTCAGATCTTGATTCACTTCTGTACTTGTGCGTCCAGAATTTCAGCAAGAATACATCAAGTATTTATAGAGCCAGTAGTTGAGTTTGTCATTCAATTCTAGTACAACTCTAACTGGGTAAAAGAGTTCGAATTAAACTCAACTTCCTTCCTTTGTTACTATCCTTGTTGAATTCAACTTCTATCCTCTTTATCAGTTTGCAACCTTTTTGCATTAGGAGACAATCTCTTGGTTCATTGATTCTTCACAATCACATTTATCTCCTATGCATATACGGTTTATGTGCCAACCATTCAGTTCAAGTATGTGTGCTCTGATGGACCTGGTTCAACTGGTCAGACATTTATCAATCTTCAAAACTATTCAGTGACTTGGGTCAACAAATTCCCCTTTTTTGATGATGACAAACTTTGTGCTTAATCCTGTATACACTTCAAACACTTTGTATGATTTTAAGCATTAATCATAGAGAAACCAGGTTCATTTAGGTTATAAATATCACTTTAAAAAAATTTGAAAAGTCAGCACATATCTTCCCCCTTTTGGCATCATCGAAAAGGTGCAAAATGATACACTTACCAGATTTATTAATTATTACTCGTGGCCATTTAAGGCAACTGCAGGTGAAAAACATGATTAATTAACACAAAAAACCAATAAATGTAAGCTAATTAAGAAATTGAGACAAGTCAATAACTAAACAGCAAAATTTATTGATTAGAAACGAACATCAAACACCAGACAATTTAAACAAAAACAGCCAAAAACCATGAGCAAAACAGAGTTAAAAAAAACAAAAACAAGAACAGAATCCCGAACTGGGTCATAGATGGGGTAATTTGGTAGCTCTGGACAGCCTAAGGATGGGAAGGTGCATAGGAGGTTGTGGTCTTGGTTTGTAGAAGAGAAAGCATCTGATAAAGAACACCCTCGTTCTTTTCCTTCTCTTTTGCTAGTTCAGCCCTGAGAGCATCCCGCTCAGCTTCAACCTCAATCACACGAGATTTCAAACGAAGGATCTCCATATCCTTGATCTCGCTTTCCTGCACCAAAGTTCTTACTTTGCTGTTGACTGGCTGCTTCCTAGATGAACCAGGTTCATCTGCAGGAACATTGACAATGTAATCACATGTCAGCAAAGTTTCCTTCCCAAAATAATCCTTGGCAGTCGCCATTTCAGCCTTCTTCACATGAACCCCAAAATGTGCAAGCACAGGTGTCAGAATGAATCCATATAGGATTTCATGTGCTTTGGTTCCATTCACAACTCTGTCCAAAAGTTGGATGATGAAAGCTGGCCAATTGATTTGTTTTCCCCTATACAGACACTCCATCAGAGTCAGATCCATATCGTTGGCTATGTGCCTTCTTTCTTGTCTGGGAAGCATGAATTTGATGACAAACTCGAAGAACAACTTGTGCTCTGGCTTCATTTCACTTTTGTAGACCGCCCTGGATTCAATCTCCCTCTCATTGTCACTGAAGAATCTGGTGATGTTGATTTTCGAGGCCATCCCATCTAGACAAGGCCATCTTTGCATTGTGTAGTCGTCATAGCCCTCAGCTGGTATGTTCAGAATTTCACCAAGATATTTAGCATCAAAGGAAACTTGAACTCCTTTGACCATAGAGGTGACCCTGCCGTCTTTGACAATGGAATTTCCCATGAATTCCACCAATTCAGCCCTTGCCAGCCTGACTTCCATGCGAAGGACCATGTCCTTCCATCCCTGCACGTCCAGTGTGTCCAGCAGGTATCGCATCCCAGGTTCCTCGAGATCCTTCAACAACTTTCCCTTCAGAATTGTTCTTTTGCCAAACAAGGTGATTCTATCAGTCAACTCACCAACTTCCTCCTCATCTTCTCCACTCCACTCTTAATCATCATCTTTCTCAACAACCTTCAGTTTTCTTGCCTTGGACCTGGTCCTTTTAACAGTACTTGTAGGTGTGGAAGACACTTTAGATGACTTATTTGAAGAAGCCTTAGCCCTTTTTGATTTTGGTGCTTCAACCACAACCGAATCAGTCTGCTCTTCATGATGGACTAGGTCCATCGTATCCTCTTCAACAACAACAGTCTCCACAGGCTCTCCTACTTTAGCCTTTCCCTTTGCAGCTTTCTTTTTCTTGCTCTCTAGCAGAGCCCTCTCAAACATTTCTTCTTCTTCTCTCACAGCACTTCGTGTAGCACGCACCTTTGGTGTAGGAGCATCAGTAGATACAGAAACTTTCCTCTTCTTCGGAGGAACTGGAGTAGTAGCCTTCTTGGACTTCTGAGTCCTTCTTTTCTTGGGGTTATAGGTCTCCCCCAGTTTCTTTAGCTTGTCAGCCAATGTCTCGTCCCCAGATGAAACAGGTTCAACTGTTCCTTTCTGCAAGCTTTCTAAAGTTGTCGCTGCTTCCTCAACTACACTTCCCCCTAAGTATGTGACATCTTCTCCAACCTTCTCAAGAATGGGACCACGGATAGCCAATGTAGTACCATCCTCCCCAAATCCCCTTACAGAAGTTTCTTCACCCTCTCTCTCAAGAATTTTACCTTTTCCAAATTTTCTACGCCTATCAGGCACTTCAACATCAATAACGGACCCCACAAACACAAACATGTTCGACGGTTCAGAACTAGCCTCAAGATTACCTTGTTCAGAATTTAATGAACCAGGTGCTTCATCCTCGTTGGCTGATTTAAAAGAATCACTTGATGAATCAGAGTTATTATCCTTTTCAGCCTGCAGAATTTCTTCCAAGAATCTTGCACGGGACCCAGAAGCCACTGATTTTCTGGCAAGAACCTTTACACGACAACCACGGGGGGCTGGGTTAGGGTTAGGTGTGGGTTCAGTAATAGGAGGGTTTTCAGGGGTTGAGGTTCTTTCTGGTGATTGAGAATTGTATACAGATGGATAATTTGAATCTGATTCATAGAGCCCTCCATCGTAATCACGATTTTGTGATGAAGAAGATGAAGAAGTAGGGGGTGGTGACGACATTGTTATGGGTGTTTTAGCAAAGACGAAAGGTTGATCAGTTTTGGTTTGAGAGAAGTGAGATGAACTTGGTTCGACGGTTACTTTATGAAGAAAAGATTAATGATGACCCTTTTATAAAATGTGTCTAGGGAGTTTACAACATGCAGAGTATTTACTCAAGTGGGAGTCTAATCGTTGTAGGACTGACATTGATTAGACATTTAATTTCCCCCTAAAACTAAGCTAATTAAGTAGAGAAGGGACTTCTTGAAACTGGTTCAATTTTGGGTAAGTACGAAGTATTTGAATGTGAACCAATTGTAGATAGAGTCCTGCTCATGTATGACTATAATTGATTTAATAAACGTATGGAGATGAGAACGTACCTTGATGGTCAGATGAATCAGCATGGATGAACCAGGTTCATCTTGTTAAGATCTTTAATTTTCCTCAGTTTACATAGATAGAGAAATATCATTAGCACCAAGGGAATCACATTAATACATGGCAAGAGAGTATGGAAATAAAGACATGATACTGAGCAATGATTAGTCTGGTTAAGTACCTAAGTTAAGTTTTCTAGCCAAATTATTTTTTTCATTTTTCAATAATTTTTTTTTTTATTTCCAATTAGGTGATCTTAATCATCCCTAATTCAAGCATGTTTCTCTCAAAATGCTCCCTACTCAGTGCTTTGGTGAAGATATCTGCAATTTGCTTGTCAGTAGCACAAAATTCAATTGAGATCATTCCCTTTTTATAGTTGTCCCTAAGGAAGTGGTGTCTAACATCTATGTGCTTAGTTCTCTTATGATGAACCGGGTTCTTGGTCATACTAATTGCACTAGTGTTATCACAGAAAATACGAATGCATCCCACATCTATACCAAAATCCATGAGTTGTTGCTTAATCCACAGCAACTGAGCACAGCATGAGGCTACAGCCACATATTCATCCTCAACAGTAGACAGAGCTACTGAATTTTATTTCTTGGTGGCCCAAGACACAAGGCAGGAGCCCAAAAAGTGAGCCATGCCTGAGGTACTTTTCATGTCAACCAGGAAACCTGCATAATCAGCATCAGCATATCCTACAAGGTCGAAATTACTACCTTTAGGATACCAAAGGCACAAATCAGTGGTGCCTTTCAAATATCTCAAAATTCTCTTCACTGCAGTGAGGTGGGACTCCTTTGGATTTTCCTGAAACCTAGCACACAGTCCCACGCTCAACACAATATCAGGTCTGCTGGCAGTGAGATATAATAGAGACCCAATCATCCCTCTGTAAAGCTTCTGATCAACGGATGAACCAGGTTCATCCACATCCAATTTTGTAGTTGTGGATATGGGGGTGTCTATTTCCTTTGAGTCCTCCATTTTAAACTTCTTCAGCAGTTCTTTCACATACTTTTGTTGATGGATCATTGTTCCATTTGGGTTTTGCTTGATTTGCAAGCCTAAGAAGAAGTTCAGTTCACCCATCATACTCATCTCAAACTCTTTCTTCATAAGTATAGCAAATTCCTTACTCAGTTTTTCAGTAGTTTCTCCAAATATAATATCATCCACATATATTTGCACAACCAGAAGTTCTTTACCATTTTCCTTTAAGAACAAGATGCTGTCAATTTTGCCTCGTTTGTACCCATGTTCTAACAGAAATTTTGATAGTCGCTCATACCATGCTCTAGGTGCTTGTTTGAGACCATAGAGAGCCTTGTCAAGTTTGTATACGTGGTCTGGTGACTCCTTGCTTTCAAAACCTGGAGGCTGTTTGACAAATACATCTTCCTTCAAATAGCCATTGAGAAAGGCACTCTTAACATCCATCTGATGGAGAGTGAATTCCATATGTGCAGCAAATGCTATAAGAAGTCTGATTGCCTCCAGTCTTGCCACAGGGGCAAAGGTCTCATCATAGTCAATTCCCTCTTCTTGACTATACCCTTGAACAACCATTCTAGCCTTGTTTCTTGTAACAGTTCCATCCTCATCGAGCTTGTTCCTGAAGACCCACTTTGTGCCAATCACTGATCTGTCTAGTGGCCTGGGTACCAAGTGCCATACTTGACTTCTTTCAAACTGATTCAGCTCCTCTTGCATGGCATTTACCCAATCAACATCTTGTAGGGCTTCACCAATGTTTTTTGGTTCGATTAAGGATAGGAAGGCATCAAACGCACACAGATTTTTCAAGGAGGCTCTTGTTTTGATTCTGGATGACAAATCTGTTATGAAGTTCTCAAGAGGATGAAAACTTTGATATCTGTGTGGTTTGAGTACCAATTGTTCACTTCTGGATGATTCTATGGTGTCTTGACATTGTGGAACAGGATCAGGGCCAAGATTCACATGTTGAATTCCCCCTGTCATGTTGCTTGGGTTAGTTGGACCTGCTTCATCACCTGTTCCATCTTCCATGGCTGCTTCAATGTGTTCACTGCTTCCCACCAGTCCAAGTTCCTCATCTTCTGGTTCTTGTCTCTCAGAAAGAGTGTTAGTTTCATCAAAGACAACATGCACACTCTCTTCCACACACATAGTTCTTTTATTGTACACTTTACAGACTTTGTTATGTGATGAATATCCCAAGAATACTCCCTCGACACTTCTGGGATCAAATTTACCTAAGGAATCTTTGCCATTATTGTGCACATAGCATTTACATCCGAAAGCCCTAATATGGGATATGTTGGGTTTTCTCCCTTTAAGTAATTCATAGGGAGTTTTCTCTACCAGTGGCCTAGTCATGCATCTATTGATTATATAGCAAGCAGTGTTTATTTCTTCTGCCCAGAAGTTGTGTGGTAGTTTGCTAGAAAGAAGCATGGTTATTGCCATGTCTTCAAGAGTTCTATTCTTTCTTTCCACAACCGCATTTTGCTGTGGGGTTCTAGGGCCAGAAAAGTTGTGATTGATACCATGTTCATCACAGAACTCAGCAAATAAGGTAAGCTTATTTATGCTAGTTGATGTCCTAACTGATTTTGAGTTTTCTTTAAAAATGAGGTAAACACATCAAACGCTTCATCCTTAGATGTCAGAAATAAGGTCCAAGTGAACCTTGAATAATCATCAACTAGCACGATCACATATTTCTTACCACCTCTGCTCAGAGTTCTCATTGGACCACACAGATCCAGATGAACCAGTTCCAACGTCCTGGTGGTACTGATCATTTTCTTACTTTTGAATGAGGATCTTACCTGCTTCCCCCTTGCACATGCCTCACAAACTTTGTCTTCCTTGAACTTAATGTTAGGGAGTCCCACCACTAAGTCCTTAGAGACTAATTTGTTAAG
>ML288293.1:0-23826 GCA_005239495.1 Nicotiana undulata
TAGCCACTTCATAAATATAATAAAATCATTCAATACATAAGCACAACAAGGTATTTAATCGACACTTTCAATATGAATATTCCCATAAACAAGATTCAAGTGTTGGAAAAATACTACACACTTAGATATTCAATACAAAACAAGGAAATGAAGAAATAAACATAAATGGGTAAGAAATCCTTAACCACAATGGTGAAATTTTCAAGACCCAAGTGTGTGTGCAAAACCCTAACTTCAAAACTTGTTCTTCTCTCTCTAAATTATATTTACAAAGCTGAAGATATGTCCAAAGACCTCTCTATGCTCAAGATTTGCCAAGATAAATCCTTTTATAGTGGGCAGGAAATTCGGGTGAAAAACAGACAAAAACACCCCTGTCGGGCTGATATGCGATCGCATTCCTGTCGCATAACAGGGATGCGATTCGCATCTTCACTTTCTTCATCGCATATCAAAACCCTAGGTCCCAGAGGTTCATCGCATTTGAGAGATGCGGTCCGCATTGGTGATATGCGATCGCATTCATGCGTCGCATTTGCAGTGTGGCTTCAGGCATCAGATGGAGATGCGATTGAAATGCGGTTCGCATTTGGGATATGCGGTCGCATATTTGACCGCATTTCACTCCTTAAATTTGACTCAACTTTCTGTTGCGGTATGCGATCTCTAGGCTCGAAATGCGATTCGCATGTTGCATATGCGATCGCATTCGGCCATTTTCCTCCTCTTTTCTCTTCTTTAGCTCTCCTTTGCATGGTCTTGAGTGTTTACACCTTGTGTACTGGAAAATACCAAAATTCTATAATTAATAAGAGTAAATGCTCTTGAAACGAGCCATAATTTAAGCACTATGGTATTAAATGTGCCGAAATTCTCTGGCACATCAGAAACCAATAACTTAAACATATCCTATTATTTATTATTTTAAGATTAAAGTATTAGCAAATATCATTTCTGGAATACATAAATTGGTATCATTATGTGGTTATTTTTATAGCTTTTTGTTTTCCAATTTGACAGTGCTTTAGTTCTCCAGCTGGTTCTTTCAACTATATGAAGGCTCCTCAAGATTAAATCTAAAATTTGTGTAATATGACAAGATTTTCTCGCAGTAAATGTAACAACCATTTTCTTTTTTAATTTGAAATTCCTTTCATTAGACACATAAAGAATCCGCTCTAAGAATAATTGAGGGAAAGAAACTGATGTATAACATGCGAAGGTATTTGCTTGGTTCCATTGTCACCTATGCAAAAACTAATAAATGAAGATGATACTTTCAAAAGCTTATTGTGACAATATGAACAGTTTTATAGTTTTTCTTTGGTAAAGTAAACCATCTTTGATTCTTAAGTACTTCGGTCATTTAATCAATATATTATCATACTATATTCATAAAATGAAACAAATTTTGCATAATTCATTTTATTACTATTATGCGTTAATAAAATTACTATGCGTTAATAAAATTACTATGCGTTAATAAAATTACTATCTTCTAGAACATTTTCGAATAGCATTTAAATAGGAAGGAAAGGCAAGAATTAACATAATAATTTTTGTTCTATATAAAATAAGTGTTAGATTCTTCCCGATAGGTTGTTTTATTTATCCGAGTTTGTTTTTCTATTTCGTTTTTCCATATGTTTGTTATACATTAGATATTTATTTTTCTATTTCGTTTTTCCATGTGTTTGTTATACATTAGATATTTATTTTATTTACATAATCGTCTAAGATTTTTTTATATTTTATACTATAAAATTTTATCTTTTAGATCAACCGAATTTATAAAAAGGATAGTCTCCCCGCGCGAAGCGCGGATCAATTAACTTAGTTACATTTATATTGCAGATATCAATGTGTTTAGGTTTGCTTCCATCTTCATACGACGCATATGTGCTAAAAAAACTGTGACGAACATCCTTAGTGCTATAGTAGTCTTTCTTGTTACGAGTGACATAGAGTACTAATATTGCATAAAACAGATACTAGAATTATTTAATCCAAACGACTAACACTTTTCCATAAAATAAATAGTACTTATTTTTACTAATGACTACTACTCATGTAAAAAACTATGATTAAATGATGTTTATTCACTAGCTACTACGAATAGGCAAAAAAATAATTATAATAATAATCAAAATACTCAATCATCTTTTACCACAGATCCATCACCGATTAAGTGGTCTATTTTTCCATTAGGATGCTCAAAGAAGTCTGCCACATCCAAGTGTGTGATATCATAATTATTGTCAGAGACAAAATTGGCTTCGGGGCGTTTATTCTTTAGAGATGCTTGATAAAGCTCAACCAAATGTCTTGGTACACGACAAATATTTGCCCAATGGCCTTTTCCACCGCAAAGATAACATTTGGCTTCTCATCTTTCCCTTTCCACTTTTGGTGGTTATTTTTCTTTGGGAGGTGATTAACACCAGAAAAATTTCTTCCTTGGCCACGGCCACGACTACGACAACGACCACGACCACGAATAGGGCCACAACCTTTTCCACACTTAGCATAATGAGAATACACCCCATCCACTTCAGGCAATGGTATAGACCCAGTGGGTTGATTTTCGTGATTTCTCATGAGCAAGTCATTATTTCGTTCAGCCACAAGGAGAAGAGAAATCAACTCAGAGTACTTTTTGAAAACTTTCTCTCGGTACTGCTATTGCTAGACCATATTGGAGGCATGAAACATTGTAAACGTTTTTTCAAGCATATCATAGTCAGTGATAGTATCTCCACAGAGTTTCAATTTAGAAGTAATTCTGAACATCGCAGAATTATATTCAGAAACAGACTTAAAGTCTTGGAGCCTCAGATGAGCCCAATCATATTGTGCTTGTGGAAGAGTGACCAACTTTAAGTTGTCATATCTTTCTTTTAAGTCATTCCACAAAACAAGTGGATCTTTGACTGCGAGATATTCTATTTTCAACCCTTCATCAAGGTGATGACGCAAGAAAATCAAGGCCCTAACACAGTCTTGGGTAGATGCTTTATTTTTGTCTTTAATGGTGTCTTCAAGACCCATTGCACTAAATGGATTTCAACATCCAACGCCCATGTCATATAGTTCTTGCCCGAAATTTCAAGGCAACGAACTTTCTTTTCATAATATCAGTCATAATTAAAAAGAGAAGAAAAGTTATACCTTAATCTTCACAAAGAACTTCTTGAAATGGTAGAGTCTCGTGCTGATAACAATAAAAGAAGAAGAACAATATTGCAGAGAAATAGAGAGAGGAAATTCTTATTGAATTTTGGGATGGATTACAATGGAATAGGACCCTTCTATTCATAGGTAAAAAGTGACTTAACCACCAAGTAAAATCCCTAACATTTCTCTAAAATATAGACATTCACCTTAAATAGAATCCTATTTATAACAACTTTAGTTTTCTTTTACGAGTTTTAGCCGTATTACTTGTTTTAGAATAAAAATATCAAAAATTCTTCCTTTTTACATAAATTCTGTATCCAGTCACATTAGTTGGGACAAAAGGAATAAGTTTTAAGAGTATTGACGATTTTAGAAAGAAAAACATCTCAACTTATTATTCTTTATGATCCATTTTACGTGCATTATTTTCTTATTACTTTATTCAAAAAAGAACATACTCCTATATAGCCAGACCCTAAAATAAGAAAAACAGTAAATTGAAAGGGAAGGAATATATTTAAGCTCACTTGTCCATGTACTCAACTGGAAAAAGTTTAAGCATACTTCCTTCGGTTCACAATAAATGACTAGTTTTCTTTTTTTCTTTTGGTTCAAAATAAGTGTCCAGTTATGTAATCACGAAAGAATTCAATTTGTTTTTACAAAATAACCCCTATGTACATATTCCTAAAAAGTTTTCTTACTCCTTACATTAAATGTTTAATCAGGGGTAGTTTAGTCATAGTAGGTATTTTTGTATAGAATTTAGTATTTTCTTAATGGGCGTGCTAAAAGCAAATTGGTCACTTATTGTGAACCGGAGGGAGTACTGAACTTGTGAATTATTGCACATTGACACTTGGGAAAATGTCAAATATATCCTTCTACTTTCAGATATTGTCTGCATTTAATCTCTGTTATACTATCCGGCCAACTTACTCTTACCATCACCAAACTTTTAAAAATTCCCTTGATCTATTAAGCAATCCAAAATCTTCAACTTCCTTTTATTTAAATCACTGGTTGTTCTTCTAGCTCCATTATTTCCATAAATTACTATTCATGTGAATGCTAAAGGTACTAGATTATACAAATTATTCATGGATATTTTTAATTACCAATGCACCCTTCTTCTTATGATAATGAGTTTGGAATTGGTTTATTTTTTTATATTCAATTATATACACACCATCGAATTTAAAGGGTCTATTTATTTTGTATTATATGGAGCTGATCATCATGTATGTACATGTATATTCGAATTTATTTTGTTATTATCTGATTAGTATAGAATTCGATCGATTAACTTAAGATTGCATAATGTGTAAGCATTTGATTGAAGCAAAGTTGAATTCAACAATGTAAAGTCTCCAAGGAACTTCAACTTTTATCGCTAATACTTGCAAAGCCTCCATATCTTTGGTGCAACGAATTCATTAGGTGGGTTGTTGTAAGTACTTGAATTAGACAAGCTACCTAATTTAAATTCTTCAATTTACTGTACTTTGTTTACTAACGATATATTATTTTAATATTTCTTTCTCTTATGATTTTTTTTTCAATTAAGAAAGCAGGTAAATGACAATTACTTCGAAAATAGTGGATTATAAAAAAGAATATGTGACTTAATTAAAATAATTTGAGAGATTCTGGATCATCTGACGGACTGAGGGGCAATTTTTAAAAGTTTGCTGATAGAAGGATAAATTTGGCCAAATAGTATAACTATATGAATAAATTTGGCCGAATAGTATAACAAAGGTTAAATATAGACAATATCCGAAAGTAAAAGGTTATATTTGACCCTTTTCCCTTGAAACTTTTAGTACCAATGAAAAGTGTTCTTTGAATATGCAGGCAAAAAAAAAGAATGCAATTTCTAAAAAAGATAAAAGGCAAGCGTCTGCAGCGAGTCAAACCCGGGTTTATTGCTTGGAAGACAATTATCCTAACTGTTACAAACGCTGTTGTTGGTGATTTCGGTAAGTATTATTTTCTTATTAGATTTGATCTAATCGTCTTTCTGATGTTCCACAAAAAAAAAAAAAAACACAGCTCTTTCTGATATTTTCCCTTCTTAACCATCATGTCATTCGTATATACTGCAGTCTCCAATAATGGTGTAAGTGGCAAGGTACACAGTTAGAAAAGAATCATTCAAATAAGACCCGTATTCACATGATCCTCGTATCCAGATTCAATAGAAAAGAAGGAATGCATTAATGCATCTCGTAGTTTTCCTGTTATAGGTTGATCACGTCCAACTATGCCTTATAAAAAAGATTAAGCGGTCGTTGCAAATATAATCCTGTTTATAAGTTCGGAGTCGAATCCCACAGAGAACTAAAGTTCCGCTATAATTGTTCAGTATTGCTAAGAAACACAAGTCCAAACAATTTCCTAATTATAGATATTATAATATTTATTTCTAACTAATTAAGTAACAACTATTATAAAGCAGTAAAATTATCAACTAACAAGGATGAAATTTGAGACAGAATTAAGGAGGTTTAGAGTTATGATTTCCCCTATTGATGGAATCCCTTCCTGCTATGTTTCATATAAATTTGCCTAATCTTCTCTATCGACCATGAGCACTCTTACTACCGTAAATCTCTCCCGAGTAATTACGATAATTTACTAGACATACTCTTCCGAGTTACGCTAGCTGGCTTTAATTACAGCTCACTTAGATCGCACCCAAGGTTTCGTTATCCCTAAGTCCACCTTTAAACCCTTGGTTATTGATTCCTCACATACGTCGGGAGTGATGTTGTTCAACAACTACCTAAATATGCACTCTCTCCCGAGTAATACATACTAACTAGGCGCAGCTAATTGAGGATCCTTTCAATTAACTACAACAAGAACAGAGTTGAACAAATAGAGATTAAACTTTGGCAAATCTATATTAACGTAGCAAGAATTTCATCCTTCAATAGGTTCCATCAAAACCCTAGATAACAACTTAGCTATTCATAATAGTATGTAAGAATACAATACTACAAGTCATAACCAACAATGAAAAATAGGAAGAGGAAGGAAAAACTCGTAGAAGAATTCCCAGCTTTGCTCCTATTGTGTCTCTGCCTCCTTAGGTCGAATCTGTGTCAAAAGTATGTCCCATCTCCCTAAAATACCGTATTTCCATGTATATATACCAAGTAGGGTCGGTCCCAAACAATTATACCTTCTCCTACGCGAAAAAGGATGATTTTCCAGGTCTGGACGAGCGCGACCGCGCTCCAACCGCACTCCGACCGCGCATATCGAAAAGTTTCTGCCTCATTTGCGCGGTCAGTGCGCGGCCGTGCACATGCCACACACTTTTCACCCTCTTCCATTTGGATTTGGAAAATCGTAAAATATGAAAGTTGTAGCACTTTGCGTTAGCTTTCCAACCATATATTATATATCCCAAATGGATTTCGGAGCAAAGAGTTATGTCTATTTTACTAGACAGTGCACAATATGCCTACTCGAGTCTTCGTTTGTTCTTAACTATCAAATTTGATCCCTGAAAACAATCCCGGCTTACTTCCTTGGGCTTTTACTCAGACTTCAAATCTCCAAATCACGTGAATTCATTCCATAACATCTATATAGCTCGGAATCACTCCTACAAGGCATAAAACACACAATTAGCGCAAAACACTAGCGATTAAAGCTCAAACTCAATTAAAGTGCAGTAAATTAGAGTATAATGAGTGACTAAAATACGCAAGTATATCCTATCTTCATAGGTGTAGACGTCAAAAATTTAAAGGATCAAGTTAAATCCTAAATTCAAGATACTACAGGACTCTTGAAATCCTAGGAGTCTATCAGAGTTTCTTGGAGGTTACTTTACCCTAAACCCTAACGCATACCTATAAAAATGGTCACATATTCCCTTTAAAAAAGCATCTAAAAAAATGGAGATCATCTCAAAACTTCCATAAACTCTTGGGATATTCATAAAGAGATCAAAATATGGCCGAATAATTCTTGATAATAAAATAGTTCAAGAAGATGGATATCAAACACATCCCCAGGAGGTCTACCCATCATACATTCGAGAAATACGCTGTTATAGCCCTCGAATCATGGAGATAATCAGGAGAGAAGTATCAATGGAATAAACAGAATTGTACCCGCATTATTTTATCAATAAAATTATGTTTCTTCATATTTATATTGTGGTTGCAATTTATTTTTGTATCACACATAATTTATTGCAAACAATAGGATCATGTAAAGTTCCAATAGTAATAGTAGTAGAATTAAAGCTGCCACTGTGACGGTGTAACGACCCGATCGGTCGTTCCGAGAGTTTTAGCCCAATTTCCACCGTTTCTGCTTCATTATATGTGGTTCAACTCTATTATGTTGTGTTAGGTTGCTTGGCTCGGGTTTAGAGTGATTTTGGAGAGAAATGAGACACTTAGTCTCTTAAGTTGGTTATTCAGTTGGAAAAGTCAACCGAAAGTTGACTTACAGGTAAATGATCTCAGAATTGGGTTTTTATGGTTTGGATATCTTCGTTAGATAATTTTGGACTTAGGAGTGGGTTCGAAATGTCATTCAGAGGTCCTTGGTTGAATTAGACTTGAATTGGCGAAATTTGATTTTCGGTGATTTTCGATCGACAATTCAAAATTAGATATCTGGGTTGGAATGGAATTCCGGAAGTTGGAATAGGTTCGTAGTGTCGTTTGGGATGTGTGTGCAAAATTTCAGGTCATTCAAGCCTAAGGGCTTGAATCCGAGGGTAATTTGGTGTTTTAATGTTGCTTTGAGTGTTTCGAAGGTTCGACTAAGTTTGTGTGATGATATGTGACGTGTTGGTATATTTGGTTGAGGCCTCGAGGGGCTCGAGATGATTTCGGATGGCCATCGGAAAGTTTGAACTTGAGAAATTGTAGCTGGTGCTGCTAGTTCTGGTTTTTCGCACCCGCGGAAAGGGGATCGCAGGTGCGGAGGTGGATCGCAGATGCGGGCAAGGTGCTGTGGGGCTAGGAGCGCAGGTGCGATAGGAGGAGCGCACCTGCGGAGCCACAGATGCGATGTTTTGACCGCAGAAGCGGACTCTGGTGAAGTTAGTGAGAACTGCACCTACGAGGAAGTTTCCGCAGGTGCGGCGTCGAGTAACCGTAGGTGCGGAAGTGCTGGGCAGAAAGTATAAATTGGACCCTTCACGAAATTTTGCCCATTTCCACCATTTTTGAAGTCGGGATTGAAGCTTATGAGGGATTTTGAAGAGGGATTCTAGGGGAAACATATTGAGGTAATGCTTTTTGAACCTAAAACTCAATTCTATGGTGATTTTCAGTAGATTAAACATGAAATAGGTGGAAATTAGGGGTGAAAATTGGGGAATTAGGGCTTGGAACTTGAGAGCTTAATTTGGGTGATTGAGGGGTCAAACGAAGTTAGATTTTGGTAAATTTGGTATGTATGGATTCGTGAGAGGATAAGGATTCTAGTTTTGTGATTTTTATCGGATTCCGAGACGTGGGAGCGGGGGTTGGGTTTGGCCAATTTTGGGAATTTGATTTAATTTGATAATTTTCGCGTGGGCTTTGTTCCTTTAGCATGTATTAATGATACGATTCTAATTTGAGATAGATTCGGGACGATTTGAGGCGGAGTCGAGCGACAAGGGTATCGTGGAGTAGATTTTTGTCCGGTTTGAGGTAAGTAACGATTGTAAATCTAGACCTGAGGGTATGAAACCCCGGAATTTCATACTAGTTTGATAAATGAGGTGACACACATGCTAGGTGAAGGGCGTGCACCAGTAGGGATTGTGACTTGTGCGTCCCGTGGCAACTATAGAGTTGCATATTTTGATAAACTCTATATGATATCTATGTGTTTTAGAAATGATGCTGTTAACTTGGGTTGAATGCCATGTTTGGGGCCTTGTGCCATACTGTTTGAACCCTCAGGGGAATTTTACTATTATCCTCACACTGTTTTGATTGAAAGTATATCCTCAATCATGATTTTTCTTATTTATTATTTAATACGGTTTCATTACTCTATTTTAAGTATATGAAAGATGTTTTGGCCTGAGTTCCCTGATTTTACTGAAATGCCCAAGTGGCTTGTGAGGTTTATGGCTGAGTGAGGCCGAGTGCTTGCTTTGTGAGGATATGATAGGCCGAGGGACTTAGTGATTTGATTCCATGATTTGGCTTGATAGATATATAGCGCTTGGGCTGAAGGAGCCCCTCCGGAGTTTGTACACACCCCCGGTGAGCGCATGTACCTACCGAGTGCGAGTGTAAGTGCCGAGTACCGAGAGACGAGTGATTGGGAGGCATGCCCGGGGGGATATATGAGTGGTTGTGAGGTTTTCCCAACGGGCTGATTATGAATGTATTTTTTCTCGAGGGGCTTGTTATGAAATTAC
Organism: Nicotiana undulata; assembly: GCA_005239495.1. Lineage (NCBI taxonomy): Eukaryota > Viridiplantae > Streptophyta > Magnoliopsida > Solanales > Solanaceae > Nicotiana > Nicotiana undulata. The sequence continues at coordinate 9,575 of ML288293.1, forward strand.
CATTTTCAATCTATTTTTATATTGAGCATCTATTAAAACTGTGGGAAAACATTTTAAAAGACTTTCATTGAACTGATGTTTTTACAAGGTACTCTGTTTTAAATGCTGATTTGATCTTGTTGTTTCTCACTGAGATTTTATGTTGTAAGTTTTATGTGATTTTTACTGCTCGTCACGACACTCGAACTGTATTTATAATGGTTACTTACTTGGTTAGCATACTCACGTTACTCCCTGCACCTTGTGTGCAGATCCAGGTTCCAGGACGTCCGAGTGACCGCTGATTCTGTCCCAGTTCTATTCCGGAGCTTAGCAAGGTAGCTGCACGACGACCACAACCTTGCTTTTCTCCCTCCTATCCTTTTGTTGTTCATTTTACTAGACTTCTTTATCAATTGAGTAGACTGTATTAGACTGATATTCTAGATGCTCATGACCAGTGACACCGAGATCGGGCAGAGTATTAATGTTTTACATATTTCCGTTTGTTTTGAAATGTCTTAAACGAAAGATTTATGATAATATCTTATTGGTAAATGAACTAATGAAAAATGGGTCTTTTATGCTGTAATTAACGAATTGGCTTGCCTAGTACTATGATAGGCGCCATCACGGCCCGGGGTGGTTTGGGGTTGTGACAAGTTGGTATCATAGTCTAGGTTACATAGGTCTCACCAGTCATGAGCAGGTTTAGTAGAGTCTTGCGGATCGGTACGTAGACGTCTGTACTTATCTTTGAGAGGCTGTAGAACCCTTAGGAAAAATCTCACATTCGTGAATTCTTGTCGTGCGAATCTGTTGATTCTGGTAATTAAACTTCTATCGTTACATTTTCTCATAGATTGTGAGGACACGTGCTACCGGGCAGGATGATCAGTCACCAGTTGTACCCACGAGGGATTGAGGCCGCGGTCGAGGCCGTGGTAGGGGTAGAGGTGCAGCTCGCGCAGCAGCTGGGGCAGTACCCATAGACCTGCCTGTTATTCCAGACCAGGTCCCAGCCGCAGATGTTCAGTGGGACTAGCCCAGGCACCGGCTGTGCCTATTGTTATTACAAGTCTTCAGGATACCTTGGCTCAGATCTTGACCGTGTGCACCAGTCTTGCTCAGGCAGTCGTTGTTTCTTCTACAACAGCTACTTCTCAGGCCGGGGGAGGCACTGAGACTCCCGCCGCTCGTACCCCTGAGAAGGTTTTTCAGGGACTTCAGACACTAGGGGCACCTCTAGCCCAGCCGGTTGCACCTGCTCAGAACTATGTGATTCCAGTCATGCCTGATGACGAGCAGTGTAGATTGAAGAGGTTTGGTAGACTTCAACCTCTGACTTTCAGTGGTGCATAGGGTGAGAATGCCCAGGGTTTCTTAGACAAGTGTCAGAAGATTCTTTGTACAACAGGTATATTGGAGACCAATGGAGTCTTGTTTACTACTTTCCAGTTTTCATGAGCTGCCTTTACTTGGTGGGAGGCTTATGGGAGGCGTAGGCCTGTTGGTGCAACGCCCCTTACCTGCAAGCATTTCTCCGCTCTCTTTTTTGGAGAAGTATGTGCCACAGTCCCGCAGGGAGGATCTGCACAGGCAGTTCGAGCAGTTGCGTCAGGATGATATGATTGTGACTCAGTATGAGATGAGATTTTAGGAGCTAGATCGTCATGCTGTTTGGTTGGTTCCTACAGAGAGAGAGAGAGAGAGGATCAGGAGGTTTGTGGATGCCTCACATATCAGCTCCAGATTCTTATGACCAGATAGAGGGTATCAGGTGCTACTTTTGAGCAAGTTGTTTATATTGCTCGTGATATTGAGTTAGTTCGTTGCCAGGAGCGAGAGGAGAGGGAGGCCAAGAGGCCTCGGGGATCTGGTAGCTTCGGTAGTGTTCCCTCCAGGGGTCAGTTTTAGCATAGCAGAGGCCGCCCATTTAGGCCTGCTCAGCCAGCTCGCCCAGCTTATAGTGGTGCATCATCGAGGCATAGTTCCCGCAGTTCTCATCTGGGCCACTCATCATTTAGTGCCCTTATAGCCCAGAGCTAATCCCGTGCACCATCAGTTATGGGTTCCTCTATGCCAGGTTCTTCTACCAGTTATCCCAGGGCTAGGGGTTCCCTTCTGTCCCCATCCCCTGCACCAGGGAGTCATTTTGAATGTGGAGGGTTCGGGCACAGGTGGAGGCAGTATCCTCGTCGTCATTTGGGTTCATCACAATAGAGGAGTTAAACCTCGACTTCAGCTTTAGTTACTTCACCACCCGCCCAGGCAGCTAGGGGTAGAGGTCAGGCAACTAGAGGCCACCCTAGAGGGGGAGGTCGATTAGGTGGAGGCCAGACCCATTTTTATGCACTTCCAGCTAGACCAGATGTTATGGCCTCAGATGCTGTGATTACCGGTATTGTCTCAGTTTGTCACCGAGATGCTTCAGTCTTATTTGATCCTGGTTCCACATATTCCTATGTTTTGTCATATTTTTCTCATTTTTTGGATATGCCTCGTGAGTCCTTAGTTACATCTGTTCATGTGTCGACTCCGGTGGGTGATACTATTATTGTGGACCGAGTGTATTGGTCATGTGTGGTGTCTATTGGGGGTCTAGATACCCGAGTGGATCTGTTATTGCTCAACATGGTTGACTTTGATGTGATATTGGGCATGGATTGGCTTTCTTCATTTCATGCTGTTCTGGACTGTCACGCTAAGACCGTGACCTTAGCGATGCTGGGATTTTCGAGGGTTGAGTGGAGAGGTTCCATTGATTATGTTCCTGGTAAGGTGATTTCATACCTGAAGGCTCAACGTATGGTGGAGAAAAGGTGTCTATCTGGCTTTTGTAAGAGATGTCAGTGCTGAGACTCCCACTATTGATACTGTTCCTGTGGTCCGTGATTTTCCGGATGTGTTCCTTGCAGACGTGCCGGGCATGCCGCCCCAGGGATATTTATTTGGTTCCAGGCACTCATCCTATTTCTATTCCAAACCGTATCGTATGGCACCGACGGAGTTGAAAGAATTGAAAGAGCAGCTTCAGGAACTCCTAGATAAGGGGTTCATTCGGCCCAGGTTGTCACCTTAGGGTGCACCAGTGTTATTTGTGAAGAAGAAGGATGGTTCCATGAGAATGTATATTGATTACAAGCAGTTGAACAAGGTTACAGTCAAGAATAAGTATCCTTTGCCTCGTATCGATGATTTTTTTGACCAGCTTCAGGGAGCTAGGGTGTTCTCTAAGATAGATTTGAGATGCGGGTATCATCAGCTGAAGATTCGGGATTCAGATATTCCTAAGACGGCTTTCAGGACTCGTTATGGCCATTATGAGTTCTTGGTGATGTCTTTTGGGCTGACCAATGTCCCAACAACGTTCATGCATCTTATGAACAATGTATTTCAGCCATACTTGGATTCCTTCGTTGTTGTGTTCATTGATGACATCCTGGTGTACTCTTGAGCCAGGAGGAGCATGCTCAACATCTGAGAGTTGTGTTGTAGAGATTGAGGGAGGAGAAGCTTTATGCAAAATTTTCCAAGTGTGAGTTTTGGCTTGCCTGGGGCACGTGGTGTCCAGTGAGGATATTCAGGTAGATCCGAAGATCGAGGCAGTGCAGAGTTAGCCCAGACCGTCCTCAGCTACAGAGATTAGGAGCTTCCTTGGTTTGGCAGGCTATTACCGTCGCTTTGTGGAGGGGTTTTCTTCTATTGCTTCGCCCTTGACCAAATTGACCAAGAAAGGTGCTTCGTTCAGGTGGTCGGACGAGTGTGAGGAAAACTTTCAGAAGCTCAATGCTGCTTTGACCACAACTCCAATGTTAGTATTTCCATCAACTTCAAGTTATTATACCGTGTATTGTGATGCCTCGAGGATAGGCATTGGTTACGTCTTGATGTAGGAGGGTAGGGTGATTGCCTATGCCTCGCGCCAGTTGAAGACCCATGAGAAGAATTATCCTGTGCATGATCTTAAGTTAGCAACCATTGTTCACGCCTTGAAGATTTGGTGTCATTATTTGTATGGGGTTCATTGTGAGGTTTTTACTGATCACCGTAGTCTGCGACACCTGTTCAAGTAGAAGGACCTGAATTTGCGTAAGCGGAGATGGTTGGAGCTTCTCAAGGACTATGATATCACTATTCTATACCATCCGGGGAAGGCCAATGTAGTGGTCGATGCCTTGAGTTGCCAAGCAGTGAGTTTGGGGAGTTTAGCATATCTTCCAGTAGTAGAGAGACCTTTAGCACTTGATGTTCAGTCCTTAATAGGCCATCTTGTGAGATTGGATATATCGGAGCCCGGTCGGGTATTGTCTTGCGTAGTCTCTAGGTCTTATCTTTATGACTGTATCAAGGAGTGCCAATATGATGACCCACACTTGCTTGTTATTCAGGATAGGGTCTAGCGAGGCGATGCCTGGGGCGTGAATATTGGTGATGATGGTGTGATGAGGATGCAAAGTCGGATATACGTGACTAATGTAGATGGGTTTTGGGAGTTGATTCTTGAGGAGGCCCACAACTCACGATATTCCATCCATCCGAGTGTCGCGAAGATGTATCATATGAAGAAGGATATCGTTGGATTTGTAGCTCGGTGTCTCAACTGTCAGCAGGTCAAGTATGAGCACCAATGACCAGGTGGATTGCTTCAGAGGCTGGACATTCCGGAGTGGAAGTGGGAGCGGATCACCATGGACTTTGTAGTTGGCTCCCACGGACTTTGAGGAAGTTCGATGCTATTTTGGTTATTGTAGATCGGCTGACCAAGTCTGCGCACTTCATTCCTGTTGGTGCTACTTACTCTTCGGAGTGGTTAACCGAGATTTATATCCGGGAGATTGTTCGACTGCATGGTTTTTTCTAGTTTCCATCATTTCTGATAGAGGTACTTAGTTCACATCACAGTTTTGGAGGGCCGTGCAGCGGGAGTTGGGTACTCAGGTTGAGTCGAGCACAACTTTTCATCCTCAGACAGACGTGCAGTTCGAGCGCACTATTCAGATATTGGAGGACATGTTGCGCGCTTGTGTCATTGATTTTGGGGGTTCATGGGACCAGTTTCTTCCACTTGCGGAGTTCGCATATAATAATAGTTATCAGTCGAGTATTCAGAGGCTCCGGACGAGGCTTTATATGGGAGGAGGTGTAGTTCTCCGGTCGGTTGTTTTGAGCCGAGTGAGGCTAGACTCTTGGGTACAGATTTGGTGCAAGATGCTTTAGATAAGGTGAAGTTGATTCAGGAGCGGCTTCGCACGACGCAGTCTAGGTATAAGAGCTATGCGGACAAGAAGGTCCGTGATGTATATTTCATGGCTGGGGAGAAGGTTCTGCTGAAGGTCTCGCCCATGAAGGGTGTTATGCGGTTTGGTAAGAGGGGCAAGTTGAGCCCCCGGTTCATTCGGCCTTTTGAGGTGCTTCAAAGGTTAGGAGAGACGACGTATAGACTTTCTTTGCCACCCAGCTTGTCGGGTGTGCATCCAGTAGTCAATGTTTTCATGCTCTGAAAGTATGTTGGTGACTCGTCCCATGTTTTGGACTTCAGCACAGTTTAGTTAGTGGGTGATATGACTTATGATGTGGAGCCAGTAGCTATTTTGGATCTGCAGGTCCGAAGGTTGGTCAAAGGATATAGCTTCAGTTAAGGTGTAGTGGAGAGGGCACCCGGTGGAGGAGGCCACCTAGGAGACCGAGCAGGAGATGCGGAGCAGATATCTACTCATATTTGAGACTCCAAGTATGTTTCTAGACTCGTTCGAGGACGAACGTTTGTTTAAGAGAGGGAGAATGTAACGACCCGATCGGTCGTTCCGAGAGTTTTAGCCCCGTTTCCCCCGTTTCTACTTCATTATATGCGATTAAGATCTATTGTGTTGTGTTAGCTTGGTTGTCTCGGGTTCGGAGTGATTTTGGAGAGAAATGAGAAACTTAGTCTGTTAAGTTGGTTATTTAGTTGGAAAAGTCAAACGGAAGTTGACTTATAGTTAAATGATCTCGGAATTGGGTTTTTCTGATTCATATAGATTCGTTAGATGATTTTGGACTTAGGAGTGAGTTCGAAATGTTATTCGGAGTTCCATGGTAGAATCAGGCTTGAATTGGCGAAATTGGATTTTCGGTGATTTCCGGTTGGCTGTGAAAAATTAGATATCGGGGGCGGAATGGAATTCTGGAAGTTGGAATAGGTTTGTAGTGACGTTTGGGATATGTGTGCAGAATTTCAGGTCATTCGGATGAGGTTTGGTATGTTTCAGCATCGTTGGCAGAATTTGAAAGTTTAGAAGTTCATAGGCTTGAATCTGAGGGTAATTTGGTGTTTAAATGTTGTTTTGAGTGTTCCGAAGGGTCGACTAAGTTTGTGTGATGATATATGACGTGTTGATATATTTGGTTGAGGCCCCTAGGGGCTCAGGATGATTTCATATGACCATCGGAAAGTTTGAACTTGAGAAATTGCAGCTAGTGTTGCTGGTTCTGGTTTTTCGCACCTGCGGAAGGGGGATCGCAGGTGCAGAGGTGGCTCACAGATACGGGCAGGGTGCTGTGGAGGTAGGAGCGTAGGTGCGAGAGGAGGAGCGCACCTACGGAGGAAATTTCCGCAGGTGCGGCGTTGAGTCACAGGTGCGATGTTGTGATCACAGAAGCGGACTCTGGAGGAGTTAGTAAGAGCCGCACCTGCGAGAAATTTCCGTAGGTGTGGCGTTGCAGATGCGACCAAGTAACCGCAGGTGCGGAAGTGCTGGGCAGAAAGTATAAATTGGACCCTTCGCGAAATTTTGCCCATTTCCACTATTTTTGATGTCAGGATTGATGTTTTTGAACCTAAAACTCAATTCTATGGTGATTTTCAGTAGATTAAACATGAGATTGGTGGAAATTAGGGCTGGAAATTGGGGAATTAGAGCTTGGAACTTGAGAGCTATATTTGGGTGATTGAGGGGTCAAACAACGTAAGATTTTGGTAAATTTGGTATGTATGGACTCGTGAGAGAATAAGAATTCTGGTTTTGTGATTTTTATCAGATTCCGAGACGTGGGCCCGAGGGTCGGGTTTCGCCAATTTCAGGAATTTTGATTTAATTTGATAATTTTCGCATGGGCTTTGTTCCTTTAGCATGTATTAATGATGCGATTCTGATTTTGGATAGATTCGGGACGTTTTGAGGCTGAGTCGAGCGGCAAGGGCTTCGCGGAGTAGATTTTCATCCGATTTGAGGTACGTAACGATTGTAAATCTAGACCAGAGGTCGGGCTCCAGTAGGGATTGTGGCTTGTGTCCGTCCCGTGGCAACTGTAAAGTTGCATATTTTGATAAACTCCATATGATATCTATGTGTTTTAGATATGATTATGTTAACTTAGGTTGAATGCCTTGTTTTGGGCCTTGTGCCGTATAGTTTGGACCCTCAAGGGCATTTTACTATTATCCTCACACCGGTTTGATTGAAAGTATATCCCCAGTCATGATTTTTCCTATTTATTGTTTAATTCGATTTCATTACTCTATTTTAAGTATATGAAAGATGTTTTGGGCTGAGTTCCCTTATTTTACTGAAATGCCTGAGTGGTGTGTGAGGTTTATGACTGAGTGAGGCCGAGTGCCTGCTTTGTGAGGATATGATAGGCCGAGGGCCTGAGTGATTTGATGCCATGATTTGACTTGATAGATATATAGCGCTTGGGCTGAAGAAGGCCCTCCGGAGTCTGTACACACCCCCGGTGAGCGCATGTACCTACCGAGTGCGAGTGTAAGGGCCGAGTGCCGAGAGACGAGTGATTGGGAAGCATGAATGATGGTGAGGCATGCCCGAGATGCAATATGAGTGGGTGTGAGGTTTGCCCAAGGGGATGATTATGAGTGTATTTTTGCCTGAGTGGCTTATTATGAAATCACTATTTCCACTCTATTTTTATATTGAGCATCTATTGAAACTGTGGGAAAACGTTTTAAAAGACTTTCATTGAACTGAAGTTTTTACGAGATACTCTGTTTTAAATGCCGATTTGATCCTGTAGTTTCTTACTGAGATTTCATGTTGTAAGTTTTATGTGATTTTTACTACTCTTCATTGCACTCAGACTGTATTTATAATGGTTACTTACTAGGTTGGCTTACTCACGTTACTCCCAGCACCTTGTGTGCATATCCATGTGCCAGGACGTCCGAGTGAGCGTTGATTCTGTCCCAGTTCTATTTCGTAGCTTAGCAAGGTAGCTGCACGCGACCACAACCTTTCTTTTCTCCCTCCTGTTCTTTTGTTATTCATTTTACTGGACTTCTTTGTCAATTGAGTAGACTGTATTAGACTGATATTCTAGATTCTCATGACCAGTGACACCGAGATCGGGCAGAGTTTTAATGTTTTACATATTTCCGTTTGTTTTGAAATGTCTTAAACGAAGGATTTATGATAATATCTTATTGGTAAATGAACTAATGAAAAATGGTCTTTTATGCTGTAATTAACGAATTGACTAGCCTAGTACTACGATAGGCGCCATCACGACCCGTAGTGGTTTGGGGTCGTGACAGACGGCCGAATATGTCGTTCATAGTACTAACTTTTATTAGCTTCATTTGAGGTTTCATGATTTGCATTCATGGTTCGTGTTGTTTCCCGGAAAGCTTTTACGTAATATGTTGAATACAATGTGAATTTTGGCTTTAAAAACATCTTCAGATGACTGCGGTCAATATTTTGGGTAAACGATCTGGGATTGGTGTTTTGACTCTTCCATTAAGTTTGTATTATGATTTTGGACTTGGTCATATGCCCGAAATTGAATTTGGAGGTCCCTAGATCGATTTGACTCGTTTTGTCAAAAGTTAGCAATTTGAATGTTTGGAAATTCTCTAAGTTTGACCGTAAGTTGACTTATTGGTTATCGGGTTCGGATTTAAATTTTGGAACTTGGAATAGGTCCATTTTCTATTTGAAACTTGTCTGCGAAATTTGGTGCAATTCGAGTTGGTTTGATAAGAATTAGACGCTTGGTTGTGTTTCTAGCCACCCTTGAGTTTCTTTTGACTTTCATGTGTTTTAATGTTCGATTGGTGGTTCCGGATATTATTTGGTGTTTTGATCTAGCGAGCGAGTTCGTATGATGTTATTACACTTGTGTGCATGTTTAATTTTGAGTCCGAAGGGCTCATGTGAGTTTCGGGTATGTATCAGATGAGTTTTGGATGATTTGAGATAATTGGTGTGCTTTCAGGTGTTGATATGCAGATCTCGCATTGGCGAGGCCTGACTCCCAAATGTGATCCTCTTTGTTATGAACATGAGTTCGCATTTGCGAGTAGGGGCCTAGGATGCTTGGCCTCGCATCAACGAGAAAATAGTTCGCATTTGCGAACTCGCTAAGGCCGCTTTTTGCGATCATCTTGGTCGCATTTGAGACCCCTAGCAACTTAGGTCAGCTTCGCATTTGCGAAGCTTTGGGCGCATTTGCGATGAGGGCACCTTTGCATTTGCGGTCTGTTTGTCGCATTTACGACTTCTCGGCATCTGACGCGCTGATCACAATTGCGATCCGCGTTTCACATTTGCGGTGTTCGCAATTGCATACAAGAGTTCGCAATTGCGATATCAACAGTTGGATAAAAAGGGGAAAAATAAGACTTAGCTCATTTCACACTATTTCTCAACCCTAAACATTATAGAGGCAATTTTTTAAAAATTTCTTCTTCCCAAAATCATTGGTAAGTAACTCTAATCTCTTTTCTTTCAATTTCCCGTTACTTTTCATGAGTTTTTAACATCAAATCTAGGATTTCCATGGTAAAAATTAGAGATTTGGATAGAATTTGGGAATTTTGCAAAAGTGAGCTTGAGATCGCTAATGAATGTCGGATTTCAAAATAAATTACATAACTGGGCTCAGGGGTGGATGGATAATCAGATTTTGTTCCGGATCTCGAATTTTGACCAAGCGAGCCCGGAGTTGACTTTTATTGACTTTTTCAAATTCATCAAAGATTGAACTTTTATCATGCGTGGATAGTTTCTAAAGATTATTTTGAATTGTTTGAACCATATTTGGCTAGATTTGGTTGGTTTGGAGGCTTGTTCGAAAGGAAAAGCCGTGGTTTATTTTTGAGTTGGTTACGCAAAGAGGTAAGTATTGTGTCTAACCTTGACTTGAGGTAATTAGGACTTATTGGTCTATTTATAATGTGAATTATTTGAAAAAAATGGCGTGTATACAAGGTGACGAGTGTATATGCGCCGTCATGGGATTAACGTATGCAGGATTGGTCTATTTACTTCCATATCTTCATTTATTCCATGTTATCTCTTGTTATATATTTTAATTGCTATATATTCTTACTTGATGTCCATGCTTTACTTGTTAATTATTATATAATTATTACTTATTTTGATTTGTTCATTCTTACTCAATATCTGCATACTTGCTACATGTTCCTACTTGCTTTAATTGTATATTCTCATTGTCACATGTTTTTACTTGCTTTATTGCCTTTATATTACTTGATGCACTCTAACATGTTATTTCGACTACGTGAGCCATTTTGCTATTCTTGTGTTGATGATCGTCAAGGTTTGAGATTACGAGGTGTTTGATATTCTCCGTCTGTATTAGTAGTTCCTTATTGTTACGCACGTTTCATTTCTTTTGTGTTGATATTTCATAAACAATAGTGTTGAGTTGTGTATGTTAAATAAACTGATATTGCGGGATCAGGTTGCGTGTCGCAACGGTATTGAAAGGAATTGATATTGGAGGATCGAGTTGCACGCCGCAACGGAACAGGAAATGATATGATATTGATATTGGGAATGAGATGTACACTGTATAAGATATTGTGTTGAAACTTGGGAGCGGGTTGCACGCCGCAACATATTTGATGTGTTATAGTTGTTTGTGACTGTATGGTTTATTCTTAATATTATGATACGATATTTGAGATTATGATATTCTGGGCCATCTGGTAGTTGACCTTCGGGTATGTTTATAAGAGTTTATTGCTTTATTTATATTCCTTTTTTCTGTTATTATTATTTCGTACAGGTTTATTGTGAGTGACTTGCCATAGCCTCATTACTACTTCGTCGAGGTTATGCTGGACACTTACAGAGTACATGTGATCAGTTATACTCATGCTACACTTCTGTACTTCTTATGCAGATACCGGTGTTGGTCTTAGCGACGCGTAGCGGAGACTGCTCAGATTCATTTGCATTCGGAGACTTGAGGTAAAGTTGCCGGTGTTCGCGGTCCCTGAAGTCCCCTTCTACTATATTTTTACCGTTTTCCTTATTTCGAACAATTGTAATTCGTTCAGACTTTATCTGTAAAACTCTAGTATGCTCATGTATTCATGACTCTAGATTTCAGGGATATGTTTAGACTACACTACGTTGTATTTATTACATATGTTTCAGACTATTACAACTTTGTATTACTAGTGTTTTATTTTATATTATTAAAACTAGTTAAGCAATTAGCTAACGTTGTCTTGTCTAGCACGTGAAATGTTAGGCGCCATCAGGACCTCGAGGTTGGGATTTCGAGTCGTGACAAATTTGGTATCAGAGCGTTAGGTTGCCTAGGTCTCACGAGTCATAAGCAAGCTTAATAGAGTCCGGAGGATCGGCATAGAGACGTATGTACTTATCTTCTAGAGGCTATAGAGCATTAGGAAATTTTTACCTCTTTCTTTATCTATCGTGCGACTTTATTCTATTACTAAAGTTTGAACCATTCTATTCTTGTTCTCTCGCAGATGGTGAGGACGCGCACAATATCTTCAGCCGGGCAGGAGCCAGAGCCCCTTGTTGCAACCACTACCAGGGGTAGGGGCCGAGGCAGAGGTAGAGCTCAACCTAGATCACGTGAAACATCACCCACTACAGAGCCTCAGATCGAGCATGCAGAGGAGATCTTTGTTCAGATCGCACCAGCCGGACTCGCTCAGGTCCTGGAGGGATTCATTGTTACTCCCGTACTTCAGGATGCCCTAGTCCGCTTAGTGAACGCGTACCTCAGATCAAGAACGCGTATTCTTTGCCAAGGATTGATGCCTTATTTGATCAGCTTTAGGGTGCCAAGGTGTTTTCCAAGATTGACCTGAGATCTAGATACCATCAGTTGAAGATTAGGGCATCAGATGTACCTAAGACAACTTTTCGGACTTGGTATGGTAACTATGAGTTCTTCGTGATGTCATTTGGTTCGACTAATGTCCTAACAACATTTATGGATTTGATGAACCGGGTGTTCAAGCTCTATCTAGATTCTTTTGTGATTATATTCATTGATGATATTTTGGTTTACTCTCGTAGTTGAGAGAAATATGAGCAACATCTGTGGACCGAACTTCAGACTATGAGAGATCGTTGGTTATATGCCAAGTTTTCAAAGTATGAATTTTGGTTGGACTCAGTTGCCTTGTTGAGCCATGTTGTATCTTCCGAGGGAATTAAAGTGGATCCTAAGAAGATTGAGTCAATTCAGAACTAGACTAGACCTACTTCAGTTACAGAGATTTAGAGCTTCCTAGGTTTGGAGAGTTATTACTGCTGTTTCGTGGAGGGGTTTTCATCTATCTCATCCCCATTGACCAAGTTGACCCAAAATGGTGCTCTTTTCAGATGGTCCGACAAGTGTGAGTTGAGCTTTTAGAATCTCAAGACTGCATCAACTACAACTCCATTGTTGGTATTGCCTACATGTTTGGGATGCTATACCGTGTATTGTGATGCATTGTGTTTTGGGCTTGGCACAGTATTGATGTAGGAAGGCAGGGTGATTGCCTACACGTCTCGGAAGTTGAAGGTTCATCAGAAGAATTACCTTGTTCATGACATAGAGTTGGAAACCATTGTTCACGTGATGAATATTTGGAGGTACTATATGTACGACATTTATTTTGAGGTCTATAAGGAGCATCGGGGTCTCCAACACCCGTTCAAGTCGAAAGAACTTAATTTGCGGTAGCGGAGATGGTTAGAGTAGTTGAAAGACTATGATATCACCTTATTATATCATCCATGGAAGGCCAATGTAGTGCCCGATGCATTGAGTAGGAAGGAGGAGAGCATGAGTAGTTTGGCATATTTACCGGTAGGAGAGAGGCAACTAGCCATGGATGTTCAGGCTTTAGCTAACCAGGTTGTGTTGTAGCACAGTCATCGTTGTTGGAGAGTATCAAGGCTCTCCAGTTTGATAATCCTCACTTGTTAGTGTTGCAGGATATGGTGCAACAGGTTGGTGCTAAGGAGGCTGTGATTGGTGATGATAGTCTTATGTGGATTGAGGGCCGATTTGTGTTCCAAATATTGATGGGTTGAGAGAGTTTATCCTCAACGAGGCTCACAATTTGCGCTATTCTATTAACCCAGGTGTCATGAAGATGTACCATGACTTGAAACAACACTATTAGTGGCGATGAATAAAATTGTTACTATGTATCTCAGTGTTTGAATTTTCAACATGTGAAGTATGAACATCAGAAACCAGGTGGTTTGACTCAGATATTAGAGATCGGAGTGGAAGTGGGAGCGCATTACTGTGGATTTTGTGGTAGGCTTACCATGTACCATGAAGAAATATGATGCAGTCTAGTTATTGTGGACCTGTTGACTAAGTCCGCACACTTTATTTCGGTGGAGGCTTCCTATTTGTCAGAGAGGTTGGCTCAAATTTACATTCAGGAAATTAGCCGACTACACGGCGTGCCCAATTCCATCATTTCTGACCGAGGCACGAAATTCACATCACATTTTTGGAGAGTCGTGCAACGTGAGTTGGGCACGCGGGTTGAGCTTAGCACAACATTTCATCCTCAAATGGACGGACAAATTGAGTGCACTATTCATATTTTTGAGGACATGTTTCATGCTTGTGTTATGGATTTTGAAGGTTCATGGGACCAGTTCTTACCTCTAGCAGAGTTCGCTTACAACAACAGTTACTAGTCGATTATTCAGATGGTGCCGTATAAGGCCTTATATGGGAGACGATGCCGTTCGCCGATTGGTTTTGAGCCCGGAGAGGCTAGGTTATTGGGCATTGATTTGGTTTTTTATGCTATGGAGAAGGTTAAGGTGATACAGGATCGACTTCATACAAATCAATCCAAGCAGAGGAGTTATACAGACCGAAAGGTTTGAGATGCAGCTTATATGGTGGGTGAGAAGGGTCTTCTCCAAGTGTCGCCTATGAAGGGCGTGATGCAATTTGGGAAGAATGGCAAGTTAGCCTGAGGTTTATTGGCCCATTTGAGATCTTATAGAGAGTTTGGGGGGGGG